>JAEANM010027763.1:0-10487 GCA_017656035.1 Myanophis thanlyinensis
GCAAGCATAGAATTGGATGATATATTTTTTTAGATGTATGTTTTTTATGTTATGTATGTTTTTTGTGTATGTGTTTTAAAATAAAAAACCCTTTCAAAAAAAAAGAATGAATGAGGATGGTTATTGTTTTGTGCAGATCCACTTAGAAAAATAATATTTAGTTTAGAATAAATGTATTCATGTGTAAATAGTATGGCAAAGAAATTCATATGAATATAAAAGCATGAAACAATATAGGAAGATTAACCTTTCAACTGAACATCAAGAGAGATGGAGAAAGCCCATTGAAACAAAATGAAATTAATTGCATTTCAAAATGACATAGAAGTGGTGTTGGACTAATATGAAATATTCTACAGAACACTTGGTAGATTGATGAAATGAAAGGGGCTGTGGATAAGAAAAAAATAATGTAAACAAACTTATTGCTGCAAAAAAATAGAGCAAGAAATCAAGCAATGGATACATTTAGGAAAAAATAGCTGCACAGCCATAGTAAAAAAAAAAAAGAACAAGGAAAAGAGATAAAGAAAAGCAGAATGATTTTTATACAAATATTACTTTGTTTTGGAAGTTAATTAAAATTGGTGATCCAGTAAACAAAATTAAGAATAAAAGAGATAAACTGTTTTGAATTAAATTGGAATGCTTGAAGTGTGTCTATTATCTATCTATCTATCATCTATCTATCTATCTATCTATCTATCATATATCTTATATCTAAATCTCACTTATCTGTTAATTTTATCTATATCTCTATCTGTCATTTAAGTGACTCTTGAAGGCTCCCAACAATCTATCATCTATTTATCAAATTTATATGGAAGCCTGTCTCACAAAAGGTGACTCTGGACAGCATATAACAACATTTTAGGAAAGCAAGTTCATGGAGGTGCTGCTTTTAGCCTTGTTTACTGTATCTGTGATCATCTTCTAACCACTGTGCCACCATGGTATGCGCTGTGGTGCCACAGTGGTTAGAATGCAGTATTGCAGGCAAATTCTGCCCATAGCCTAGAGTTTGATTCCTTCGATCCTGACCATCTCAAGATTGGCTCAGCCTTCCATCCTTCTGAGATCAGTAAAATGAGGACCCAGATTGTTGGGGGCAACATGCTGACTCTGTAAACTGCTCGGACACTACTTTTAAACACTGTGGAGCGATATATAAATGTAAGTGCTATTGTTATTGTTAATGTTTGAGGCGGGATTTAGAAACCCTTTAGCTATGGGATCTTAAATATTAATTTTGGTATCCAGTCCTGTTTCTACACACTTACATCGAGGATATCACAACTGACTGCTGTGATATATGCAAAGCTAGCTTCTCATCTGCAAAGGTCATAATACAGTGTTCTGGCATTGATTAAAAACTAGATATCCAGTTCTTAATACAATTCAATAACACAGCAATTGGTTCAAAACACATACCTGGCTGTAGGATTTCATTTCCTCCCAATCTAACAGAACAACACAGTTTCTCCCTCCCTCCCTCCCTCCCTCTTTCCAGCTACTGGTTTAGCAAGCATTTCCATCTCATTAGTGTAGAGGTTATTAAATAAAGCCTATTTAGCAAACACAAAGAGGAAGGAGCATTTGTAGTGGGAAGAAAGGAATTTCCAGCTTTTCAGCAATTCACTTGGGCCTTTGTAGAGTCCCCAGCTCCATTCCCATGGGCTGCTGATGTAACTCCTGAGAGAAGACGATATAAAGTATGTGGGGAAGACAAATCCCAAAAAAATGAGCAATGACTGCAGCAGCATAGATTAGTGTATAGCATATTAGAGCTGAGCCAATAATTCACAGTAAATAACAGACTCGATGAATTTAGCCTCATTTAATGCTTGGGACTGTGAGGAGAATGTGATTGCCTCAGATTCACTTCCTACCCTAAATAGCACTAACACATTTGGCAGTTGTTTGCCTTTTCTTAGTCCAACTGGCCCCCACAACTTATTTTTGGCGTACCCCGATTATTCAGATACTCACAGTTTATGCTTCTCTCTTGTCATACAAGTAGTCTTCGACTTACAACAGTTCATTTAGTAGTGACCATTCAAAGTTACAACGGCACTGAAAAAAAAATTTTTTTTCACAGTTACGACTTTGGCAGCATCCCCCATGATCACGCAGGCAACTGGTTCATATTTATGACCAAGGCTGCGTCATGTGATTCCTTTTTTGTGATCTTCTGACAAACAAAGTCAATGGGGAAATGAGGTTCACTCAACAACCGGGTTGCTAACTTATCACCAGCACTGATTCACTTAACAACTGAGGTAAAATGGGGCAAAGCTCAGTTAACAAAATGTCTCACTTAACAACAGAATTAACAATGGTTTGTACAAGAAAATTGCACAGAATTTAGACATATACATTTCTACGTGTGTGCTTTGTGCTCATTCAGTATATCTGTGAACAAGGTCTGAAAAAAGAAAGATTGCCCCTGAATGTAAGGTGTGAATGCAATAATGATCAGGAGCATGAGCTACAGCCATGAAAAAAAAAAATAATCCTTGCTAATTGTTCTGCATTGCTTAGTTCTTACTGGTAGCACTGAAAAATGAAATTAACAAAGAATTGTATATCCAATCCTATCTGCATATTTTTATGGCCAAGTAATTGCATTTTAAGCATGGCCCATAAATGTAAATATTGGACAATAACTTGCGTTTGCATATAAATTCCTCTTAAAGATCAACCGTTACGTTGTATTCTGTCTTTCATGGGCCTATAACCCCTTTTCAGTGGCGCATCTATTGAAGTCTCAATTAAGTATCGCATCCTGAGCAGTTAGGCAAACTAATATCTAAGCAGCAGCTGCAGGAGATAATGGATGGACTCACATTTTTCATTTTAATCACATGGACTTGATGAATTATTTAAAAACCTTAAATATATAATGCTTTCAAGCCAGGGAAATGGACCGGATTCCCAAAGATATTGACTTCCAAAGTGCTATATGGAGAGGCAGTGTATTAAATTTTTAAATATTCTGATCTTAATCTTTACATTACAGACTATCAGTGTATTGATTGGAGTTGTACACTGGCTTTCTCCTGATGAAAGCCATTTGCAGATATCACTAGCTGTCATTCTGGGAAAATGCATTATTGTACTTTCTTTATCTTTAAGCAAAATCAGAGGCTTACAGAGTTTATTTTATCTGAATTCCCTCCCACCCCTCCACCGCCCTCGTTGAGACAAGCATGCAGGCTGATTCTAATTTTCAAGAAGAATTATTTCCTTTGTTCCCAAAACAAAAAAACCAACCTGTTTATGAAGATGTCTGTTTAAGTACTTCTTCAACTTCTTGTTTTAATTTTTGTTCAGCTTGCAGAAAGAAGAAATCTCCTCTATAAGAAAATCTAAAATACTAGAAAGTTAAAGAAAAGAGGCTCTTTAAATGGCACAGAATGACCTTAAGTTTGCTTGCCTTTAGTCGCCTACTTTTAATAGCCTAGAGATCTCGGAAAAAGATGGGCTATCTCAGTTCTGTGACCTGTCATTACAAGGGATTAGCCATTGTAGCTGAACCAAAATTTGGAATGTGGGGAGTTCATAATGGCTAGCTTAGACATTCCCGCAAGCCCAAGATCATTGGAAGCCAAACCTAATAGTACAATTTGGGGTTTGCTTATGCTAGCCATTGTACGTCATCATCTCTGCTTCCCCCTTTCCCCAAAATCTGAGAGAGCTGAAAAACTTTCTGACATTTTGGAATAGCATTGCCCCAAGAGGCCTGTAACCATTTTCCAAGATGTTTCAAAACCGATGAAACCATCAACGTCCTGGAAATGGATGAAAGAGCCATAGAATTTAGTTGCACACATGTTGTGCATTGACGATAAAGGATCGAAATTAAAAAAAGAAATACGTAATTGTTTCACAGCAAGGAAGCTGTTTAACATTTTGATTCAGCTAGATGAACTCATAATTGGATTGTTGTTGTTTTTTTTGAGTGTAGGGATTTGTGGCCATGCAGTTTTATAATAATCGATCATTCTACCCATTTTTCAGAAATTATTAATAAATTGCTTCCAGTACCTTGAGCAACATGGCTGTTGTAATCTCTGGGTTGGTTTTTTTTTTGTTGTTGTTGTTATTCTTTTTCTACTCTCTGGAATGTTTTAAAAACTATATTCAATTGTTTTTGCTTCAATTGTGTTGTGGGCTCATCCTGACCAGGTCCAGCTTAGACCAGTTGACAGAAAGTCAGCGCTGACTTTCTGTCAACTGGTCCAAACCGGACCTGGGCAGGATTAAAGCAACTGAGCTCAGAAACTGGGAAAATTAGCAATGCAAATTTTAATCTCCAGAAACAGGCCAGAGCCTTGGTACACAGTGAGTTTGAAGCAGTTTGAAAAAGTGCCTTGCAAAGTCAGCATTGGGAGCATCTGTCTCCCAGCATTCTTTATAGTCATATCCAATGCCCGCTAGCCATCCAGTCATGACCTCCTGGCATGTAACCATCATCCAGAGCCAGAAATTTGGGGCCCCACCGCAAACCTGCCTGCTGCCCTCTCCACATCACAGGAGTAATCAGCCAGCAAGTGACCATGCAGCAGGAGCGAGCAGCTGGCAGGTGGCTGTTCAGCGCATTCCTGGAAGTCCCACCATGATCATCTGGGGAGCAGCTATGCAGCGCTATCCTGGGGTCCTGCCACCGCTCAGATGGTGAGCAGGCATTTGGTGTCGTCCCAGGGTTCTGCCATTGCAACTGATGCATCTGCCGCTCACACCGGGCCCCCTCCCAGGTATGGCGAGCCCCAAGCCAGGGCTGGACACTGCATTTTTAAGGGTGCTTTTTCACATGTGCCCAAGATTATACAGGCAATATCTATATTTAACACCAAGCATTAAATTGGCTCAGTGCATGGTAGTGTGAAAGAATGTGCTCACCTATTTCTCAGAGAAAACAGTATATACAGTTAAGGGGAACAGGGTTGGGGAGAAGAAGAGAATTACAAATTGTAAGTGACTACTGGCAAATCTCTGAAAGTTGCCAGTAACAATTGTTTCTAATAGAGGTAAGTGAAATATCAAGGCACCATCTTCCAAGCTGTAGAATTTTATTAGTCAAGCAATCCATTTCCTAATTACTGTCCTTTTAACTTGCTTATCTGACCTTAAAAGTGTTGCTGAGAAGGTCATCAATAACGACCACATTAGAAAAAAGAGAGAGGGTTAGCATAAACAGACGGCTCAGCAGAAACAGCTGTAGAATCCCTATCTCAACTAAGAGAATATGAACTCTTAAATCACACTGAATTTATATATGGTGACATCACAATTGATCACATCAAGAGAATGCAGGGATGATGAACTGTGTGATGACTTATATAACTATAACGCAGGGAACTCTTAAAATCAGTTATATTGAAATGTGACTGACAGCTACTATTACGATTATATATAACACAAAAGAGTAAATCCAATAAAGTGTTTATTTGTCGTGATTTATTCATCTAATAAACAGTCACATGTTATTTATTATTCCTCCTATGTTTTAGTTTATGTTTATTATATTGGGGGAGGAAAGAGACGTAAACATTTTCAGGTTTTTTTTTTGTTTAATTTCATTTAGGAAATGGATATGCTGTCCACCTCTTTAATGGCTTATAAAAATGATATAAAAACAAACCATCATTTTTTACATATAAAATGTAAACACCACAAGCAACTAGATTTGTAAGTGTTGAAATATTAGATCATTTGAAGGACTGAATAAATAAAGGAACTTCCAAGCTTGTATAACTTTCTATTCCATAAAGAAACTCCCATTGATATGGATTCAGTACTATTTTATACTATGTTGATAATGCTTATTTCTATGTACTTTGGTTGTGATTCATGGAGATATTTGTATAAAGAAGAATCAGGACTTACCAAATGTGGGAAGCATCTGTAACTAAATTTTGAGCTTCTCTCAGTTGTAACAAACATAGTTTGTTCTAGTGGCAATTTATTTTATAATATGGATAATGCATTAATTGTTGCTGTCAAATGTATAAAACTACTGGTATCTTGGTATCAGTAATAACTACATCATCCTGAATTTAGCTCCAGCCAAATTAATGGTTAATAATTTAAAGCAATCCTGCTGAACATGTTAAAATGTTTATGTATTAAACGTATCAAATAATTTTTAAATGAGGAGATGCACAATTGCACAATTTCCAATTTGATATTGCATGAATTAGTATCTCATGTCTCATTCTATCAAATATTACAAGAAATACCCATTTCTTGCATTTTTTTTGTATTATTACAAAACTGTATTATTATTATATATACCGATACTTTATTCATTAAACATGAAACTCAGTCAACTGAACATTTAAAAATGTGTCACATTATTGACTGGCACTGATGGTTGACAGGGGTTGCTGCCAGCATTCTAGATATCTACCAAGTACCTTCTCAAAATGTATATTGTTCCAAATAGTGCAGTTTTTTGCAGATCTGCTACTGTTATTGCAGGAAGCTGCAATTTCTTCATGTGCTGTGTAAGATTCTTGAACATGGTGCCAAGTGCCCCAATGACAATGGGTATCACCGTCACATGTTTCATCCATAATCATGTAGTTTCGATGACCCGGTCGTGATATTTTGTGATTTTTTTTCTAGTTTTTTTTTTCTTCAACTCTGGCGTCTCCTGGTACAGCGATATCAATAACGCTTCGGTTATGGATGACTGTGTTGTGGCGTGTTGTGTTCTAAATGATGATCTGTCTGTATTCGAAAGCCCCACAAATTCTTTACCTTCTCATTTTTGAATTATTATTTTATAAAATATATAAATAATATATATCTTCTTTCCTCTTCTGTCCCTCACTTCTTTAATATTGTCAGTAGCTGTCCTGAACTTACATAACTTGTGTAAATCTCAAGACACAAAATATATGAACCTGTTAAGTGCCAAAAGAACCTGGCTCTTTTCTCAGTCCTAAATCTCTATTGTAAGAGGACAGACCAGAGGGTCTGTTTCATCAGTTTCTCTGGAAGACCTAATTTTAAAAAGAGACATTGGAAGTTAACATGAAAGGATTTAGCAATCTGCTAAACTCTAAGCACAGTTTCCTGACTTTAGCACAACCTGTGGCATAACTTGTTTCTTACTACTTGGGTTTCTCCATTCATCAGATTCTGGTTGATGGGCCATTGGATTCCAGGAACAAAAGAACAGATCCTACAAGCCAGAAAATTTAGCCTTTTGTATGAAATTGTCTAACTGTACTAGAAATACATCCATCTAATCACCCATGACACGTATAAATTAACAACTAATGGAAAGGAAACTTATTTTTTTAAAAAAAGAACACTTAAAAAGAAAGAAATTCCAGTACAGTTTTCCCTCCACCCATTTCCAATTTATTTTAAATAACTCTGAATGAAAAGAAACTACCTTTCAAAAATACAATTCCACTTGGGCTGGGTTGCAAGGATCATAATTAGCAGAGTAAAGTGACTGGTACTTCTTTCTTTCAGTGGAGATGATTCCTGCTTGTCAATTAAGGCTGAAGTGAAGATGAAAGAATGCCTTGAGTGGGCATTTTGCTTTGCTCTGCTGTTCCAAATTGTGACACTTTACCCTAGTCGATTTAGTCATCTTGCAATTATAAGACAAGCCTTAAATCAGCAAATTAAAAACTAATAAAAGAGGAAAAGACTGGAAGATAGATTTAGGAAGATCATTAATCACAAAAAAACTTCAACTATTTGGATGAATATGGTACATGAAGAAGAAATAGCCAAGCACAGATGAGCAATATGAAATAAGCTTTTTTTGATACCCTTATGACAAGGATGCATATTTTAGACTATAATTTAGACTTCAGTTACATGTACTAATTGAAGTGCTGGTAGATGCAATATTCCATTTTGGTCAATGATTCCTGTATACTACAGCCCAGCCAGCTCTAAGTTTAAGACCTCCAGCTTTTGACATTGTTACACAGTCCGGATACTATTCCCCCAGTAGATTTCATAGCCTTGATGTGTCAAATCAGTAAGATCCCTTTTTGATGGATTACTACTTCCGTCCATCATCCAACAACCTGCAACATCCAATGTGTATTTTAACATACAGTAGCCATCCCCAACCTGATCCTTCCATGCAACTCACATACAGGCTAGAGATATTGGGAGTTGTATTCCATCTTAAATGGTAGACAATGGATTGGGAAAAATTGTTTTCAAACAGGTTTGGGAATGCATGACCATTCAGCTATCACTCAAAACCACTTCCAGCATTGCTCTCTATAGGGGCTTCTGGAAGGTGTAATTCAGCAATGCCTGGAAGACAATTAGATCCCACCACCTTGATTTAGAAGATCAGAAATTGTTCCTGATGATAAAACCAGCTTTTCCACTTTATTCAGTGAAAGGCATTCTTAAGAGGGGGAGAGGGTGTCAACACTCTTTACAAAGGCAGACACAGAGAAGATTGCTAGACTTGAGAGTCTGTTAAAAAAAATGGTCATGAAACTGCTCCTTGCTCCTGTGTATTAACAGCATAAAATAAGATTCTTCTTGAGAAAATAAAACTCAATAAGTAAAGGACAAGCACAACAAAATGGTACACATATTTATAACCACACAACCAGGCTTCTGGCATAAGGTGTTACAGTTTCACAAACAATCAATACAAATTATTGGATCTAAAATTACTTTTTGATTACCACTGTGAAAATACAAGCTGCTTGAGTCATTCCTCACTCTATTGATTTTACTGTGGGTATGAGTGTGTGCTCCTATTGCATTTTTAAAGCTCTTGGAGTCATGTTTTAAGTCTCCATTCTATTGTGAAATACTATACACACACAAACACAAAGGATCACACCGGAAAGCTTTATGAACAATGGCAGTTTCCTCTGCAGCTAATTTACAAGTTTCTTTTAACCAAGTGTTAATCAAAGTTTTTGGGGGAAGAGAGGCCTTCTCTGAGGATTATTTCCTTTAAAAAAAGTTAAAATGTTTCAGAGGCAGGCAATTCTTTGTTAGCCACCAGAATTTTATAATCATTTCTTAACTTGTTCATATGTTTTGTGTATTAACCTTTACCTCCGAGCAACAGTGCTTGTTATATGGTACTTTGCTTCCTGCTGGTTCCCATAGCAATGAGCCGATCAGCTGTTATGGAAGAGACCAATCCGATTTTGCCAGTTGTCAAGGCTGGTAAATGGGCTGCTTAATTTTTCCGTTGTCAAGTTGCCAAATAACAGCCTGTTTCTGGCTTTAATGTCTTGAGCAGGAATAAATAAATAAATAAAGCTACCGCTACCAGATGAGCAAAAGGCTTCCACTTTGTGTAAGCCCACAATGCATTGCAAGGTGTGTTCTCTGGGCTGAGGGCCTTTGAATGGCATGCTGGGAGTTGGACTTCAGAGAGACATTGGGCTAGTCACTGTCTCTAAGCCCAAAACACTCCACAGGATTGTTGTGAAGAAAAGAGGAGGGAAAAGGAGTATTAGGTATTGGTATTAGTATTAGAATATTTGCCGCCTTGAATTTTTTTATATATATAAATAATATATAAGCATCAATAACAAAGGTGGGAAACAGTTCAGGATCATACATTAAGTTGCAGAAGATTTATTCAAACTTAGACACAATAATTTAATCATCTAACGGTCAGCATTAAATTGGTGCTAGATAAGGGTCAAAAAAATTAAAGGAGGGCTGGACTTGGATTGTTTGTGGCAACATATGGACTCTAAGCTAATGGCACATTTAACTCCATCCTCTCCCCGGTCTGCCTGCTCTTCTCCAGCAAAATAAAAATACATTAAATTTAAAAAAGAAACCTTTATAGAATTAAATTAAACATTTTAAGGTAACTGGGATAACTATTCATATCTTACACTATAGTGGGATAACAAATTTGGGAGGTTTTTAAGGTCTGCTGCAGCAAAAGGACACCCATGAGGGATTCAGGAAATCAAGATGGTGACCATGTTCGAAACCACCTTTTTTATTTTAAAGATCACTTTTTTTGTTTTCTTTTAAAATGTTTTTATGGGTGAAATATAAGATCCAGAATATATGCTAATGTGCAAGCAAATATGACAGTCCTAATATAATGAGAGCCAAATATACAGAATAGTAATGAAATAAGTGACATTTGAAGAAACTAAAGATATATCCATAATACGTTAATATAGAACTAGCTCAACCAACGTATTATTAAATCATCTAATGCCCATCTTTCATTTTTAATATATCTTATTTCAATATAAGGATATGGAATGATTGAAGCCCTGCCTGTTTTTTGAATGCATTGTGCAGTAAAAAGAGAGTAAGACTTTGGCCACCGATTTAACATTTTGATCCTCCCACCCAATTTCAGTTTTCAATTCAATTTCAAATTTATTGGTCACATACACAGTCATACATGATACAATATGCAGTGAAATGCTTATGCAACCGCAGGTAAGTTAAGGTAGGAAAGGAGGGTGGGGGTTAGAAAAATAGTTAGGGGTAGT
>JAEANM010027764.1:0-10486 GCA_017656035.1 Myanophis thanlyinensis
TTTCTTTCTTTCTTTCTTTCTAACATGGCTAGTTGCTTAATGTTTGTGAAGGAAGGAAGACAGGAAGCCCCCATATTCCTAGGGACTAGAAACCCCAAAGACTTCTCTCAGCGATTGCCTAACCGCTAGCTAGACGGTCAGACGCATGCAGCCCTGAATATGAATGAACTCCTCGAGCCTATCTTGGCTCGATCCGTGGGCGGGTGGCAACGGCACCCGCCCCGCATCTCTTCAGATCAAGAGGCGCTCCCGTTGCGCCCACCGGAGTTAAGAATCGCCGCCCGCTTCCTGGCCCCTGCTCGACGATCGCCACTTGCCTCGCCAATCCTGCGTTTGGCAGGGACCTCCCTACGTAGGCAAGGACAGCCGAGGCGATGTTGACGAGGCAGGGGCTGGCTGCCTCCTCCAGAACTGTCGTCGCGGAGCCCGCCGAACCCAGCAGCCTCGCCGCGAAGCGCAGGCGGCGCTGACACCGGGAGGGGCCGCTGCCCGCCCGCCGAGGGAAGCCGAGCCCGTTCCCAACTTCCACCGCCGCCATCCCCGCGCTTTTCCTTAGGCGGACGGGATCTTTAAGGCGACCACCCGCGTACCTGTTGGCCGGCCGGCTGGCCGGCGGGGATCCCGCGGGCACCTCTCCGATGGTGCGCAACCCCGCGCAACCCGCCTCCCTGGCAGACCCAGTGCCTGGCCTGGGGCCCGGCGAGGTCCAGAGGAGGCGTCCCGCTCCGGGCTTCGGGACTTCTCCCGTTCTGTTCCGCGCCGCCTGATGTGCTTTGTGCAGGTGCCTCCTTCTTTTGCTCCTTCTCCTTCTGGGACCAGCCCACCAGCCGAGGGGCCCGGCTAAGGCAAGTCCCCAAGGGAGTCGCGAAGGGCGGCGGGATTCCTTGAGGCAAGTGACAGTCGCGGGAGGGGAGCGCAGTGCGCGAGGAGGGGAGAAGGACGGACCGGAGCGCCTCCGACCACCACCACCTGTCAAAACCTGCGGAAGATCCTGGCGCCCCTTTGGATCGGAGCATCTCGCTTTGGAAAGGTGCTAGCCGTTTTGGAGGCGCGGACTACAAAAACAAACACACACACACACACACACACACAAAGCGGGATTTTTCTTGCCCAGAACAAGAGGGAGCAAAGAAAAGCGAGGTGTACAAATCCGTTCTCTTCTTCTCCCACCCGTTTCTGACTCTCCAAGCAACGTTTCCTGCAAGGTTGCTGCACTTTCCTCCGGCTTCTCTCGGCTCCTCGGATCATGTTCGCTAAGCTTCTAGTGGTCTTCTTCCTCGTCTCCGTTTTCCAAGCTCGGTAAGTGCCACTAGCGCATTTGTCACCTGCTAATCTCCCCCGCCCCCCCCCTTTCTTAAGGTTAAGAAAAAAAGGGGGGAAAAAGAAGGTTCCCTATCACAAAGCAAATCTTACAGGCAACGGATTCCTTTACCTCACCCTCAACCCCGCACCCGTCTCCATTTCACTGGATGTTTTTTACAGGACAAGGGAAATAACTTTGGACTTTGGTGAAAGCCCGGTGAAATAGAGCAGGTGTCTGGGTAGGCGCGCACTGAAATTGATTAGGCACACAGTAAAAGCGCAGTGAAATTGACTTGGATCTTGACACCAATAACCGCGCCGCCACATCATAACTGAGTACAACAGCTGCGGCCCCCTGCTCTTCGCCGCCCGTCTTAGTAGCCAGGTTTGTGGAGACAACGCAACCCCCCCCCCAAAGCCTCCCCCTCCCCCAAACCGGCCGTGGTCCTGATCAAGAACCGCGATCACTTCTGAACCCCTGTCTCCCTACCCAACGCTTGAATACTTGTCCCTCTTCTGGGGAAAGTTTTCCTCTCGACTTCATTTGCTTAAAGAACCCGAAGTGAGGTTTCGTTTCCCTCCAGCTCTCGCTTTGAAGCTCGTGGGCTGCCTGTGTTGTGGGAAACGAGCGTCGGGGGAGAAATGCCGAATCCGGACGCGTTGAGAGGACTCCCGTGTTGACGGCAGGCCGTTTGGTTGTTTTTCCTGTGGCTCGGATTCAGTAGTGACAGCCATGTGGAGCCAGCGCCCTTCTGTCTTTGACCCGTTGGAATATGGGATAAGGCTAGTAAGAGAAGTGAGGGTGGCGGTTACTCGGTAGACCTTGCCAATAAAGGAACAGTTTCCCTAAATCAAATGAAAGAAATCATCCCCCTCCCCCAAAAGCCAGACGAAGTGGGAACGTGGTGAAGGCAGTGAGCTTTGCGTTTGTGTCTCCACAACTGATTTTGGAATGGCTCCAGAGGCTCATCTCCTTTGGGTGGCTCAAAGCGATTGCCTTGAATGGCATTTTGTAAAAAGAGATTATCCAACCAGATAGCTTCCTTTCAGCGTTTACAACATATTGCCCCCGAAACAAATATCTACTGCAATCGCCATGTCAATCGTGAAAGTGATGGTGATTCAGATCTGTTTGCCACTTTGCTGATGTTCAGTTTTCTTGGCATTCCAGGGCCCAGTTTTTTTCTCCTTGCCCCTGCCCCTTTTTCCTTTCTAGGAGCAACCCTTCATGAAATGGCAACTCATGGACTGAACAGTGGTTAATAATTCATTTGAACTGTTCAAGTTGCCAGTGGAGTGGTATCCATGGATTCCTAAAATGGTACAACATCTTTTCCCCTTTTAATTTGCAACTCACCAAATATACATACTGGTATGTGCAACCCCAACATTCTGAATCAGCTGTATGACTTTCAAAGAAGGCATGGAGGATAAGATTACAAGTGGCTGCTTTTGCTGAGTGCCAGATGTTTCCCTTCATTCATCTGTTGGGGAATGCTAGTTAGAAGGTGGTTCACACTTGAGCCTTGCTTGGAGTCTTTGTGGAGTCTGACACTCTGGAATAGATCCTTGAACCAGAGAGATCCAAGTAGGATCTTCTTGAATTCCATTTTAAAGCCATGCTTTAATTAACTAAAAAGATTTTCCTCATTAATGTGCAACACATCACAATTATTTGAACATAGCTTTTCTTTTCTTTTGAAAGGCAGATGGAAGGCTTCATCTTACAAGAGGCATTCCTTCAAATGATATGTTTTTGAAAAATATAAAAATAAAGTATGGACATTTTTCCTTACTTCAAATTTGTTATTAGGAATAAGCTATGTTTTCCTTCCCTGTCCCTCCCCCTTCCCCATGAATGATGAATGATAATGGAGAGAAGGTGGAATTAGAATGAGAAGGTAAGGAATACACATCCTAGACCCAAGCATTATTTCTTGGGTAAATTCTAAACCCATCTTGAAGGTTGAGTGTTTAATGCACAATTCATAAAAGGATCTCAAGGGAGATCCTGTGAGATGCAGCTTAGTCCTTAATGTCTCCTATTGCTCCAATGTCATTAGTGGGAGTGGGAGGTAAGAATGATTAAAGACATTGTTCCTGGGGACAAAAGCAAATCCCACTATGTATTCCCACTATCCTATATATAGTTCAGCTGTGTTTGTGTGTGCATGTGTGTATGGGTGGGGTGCCTGAGGACTTACTGAAGCAAAATATTAGGCTACTTCTGTTTGCCTTGTTGATTTTATAGGCATATGTTGGAGACTTCAGGTGAACATCAAATGAGGTAGATCCATCATATGGAGATTCCAAGATCAGAAAACACTCAAAAATATGATCACAGAAGTGATTGGCAGATTTAATTCCTGGAATAAAAATGGCAAGAGGATGGTTGCCATTACAAACCATTACAGCAGATTTTCCATCCCTAAATTCTTTCTTAGTATTCTGTGTAGGTATTAGGCCAAAGTGACAAGCAGCCTAGTCAATCATCATTTTCAGCAGCAGTTTACCTAGATGTGGTCTGGGCCCTTTTTTAAACTCTTTTTTTCTCCTCTGTAGTTATTGATGTGTGCTCCATGTATCTAAATTTACCAGCTTTCCACAGGAAGCAAATGTAGCAACTCCAAACTAAAAAGGTGATTTAGTACATCTCCAGATTTTGATATTTTCTATTGGAGGAAGAGTTATGCATTCCTAAAAGGAGAATAATCTGGTTCAAGATGCATTTCTTAGTTGATTTTTTTGCAAGCCAGTAAAGCGCAAAGTGGAGAAATAATGGAGAAGTTCACCAGAAGATCTCTTACTACAGATTGTATGGGCTGCTGTTTGAGTCCTTGGGGATAAGACGTAACCTGTGCTTTGTGTAGGTGTTTCCATGGTTAAGATGTGGCAATGCTCAAATCCTGGACTATTGATGCTAGCTTTAAAACTTAGTTTGTCCTAATTGTTGCATCTAGGAAAGAGTTTTCAGGATGCTTCAGCTTGCTAGTACATTCAAGAATTCATCTTCTCATCTGTTCCCACTTTTCTGGTTCCTAACAGGTCTGGAAAATGTGAATTATATTTGTATGATAAATACATACATGAATGAAACCCAACTGTAGTGAATTAACACCTGAAGTTTAAGTGTTCCTAGCCCTCTCATATAAGGACTCTGATGGACCAGAAAAATAACACCTTTGTCTATCAAAGATCCTGTTTATTTACAGACTAGACTCCTTATTTTATTATTCTTATTTTTTATCTTCCTATCAATTGGAAATTCAATTTTTGCCAAACACTGTAGTTTTCATTACAAAATAGAGATGGGTATGAAATTTGATTGTTTGAGTTTCAAAATAAAATCACCTGGTATGTATCAGAGGTGAAATTCAACTAGTTCTAGCCTATTTGCTAGAACCGGTAGGAAATTTTCTAAGCAGTTCAGAGAACTGGTTGTTAGAAGAAATATCCTTTTTTCCCACTTTACAGGGTTACAGGGTTAACCCTACAACCACGCCACGCTCACAAAACCAGTAGTAAAAAAATTTGAATTCCACCACTGGTATTTTCCAAAAGTACAATATGATTTATAGCAGCAACCCTCCAAATTAAGTACATAAAAAGAAACAGCAAGCATGCAAAAATAAAACATGAGAGAAAATGTTAAGAACATGCAAATATTAGAGAAAAGCATGCTTATGTATTCATATTCATTCAGACTTTTTGGGGTCGTGTTTGTAACTTTAGGACTGAATTATTGTTGACAATTTCTGTAAAAATGACATCAGATAAAGGATAACAAACTTAGAGATCTTTTAGTCCTATCCTCTGCTCAGGCAGGAAACCATATACCATTTCAGACAAATTGTTGTCCAATCTCTTCTTAAAAATCCACTGTGTGTTGGAGCACCCACAACTTCTGGAGGCAAATTGTTTCACTGATTAATTGTTCTAACTGTTAGAACAAATTTCTCCTTAGTTCTAGGTTGCTTCTTTCCTTGATTAGTAGTTTCCACCCATTGCTTCTTGTCCTGCCCTCAGGTACTTTGGAGAATAGCATGCCGCCCTCTTCTTTGTGGCAATCCCTGAGATATTGGAATATTGCTATCATGTCACCCCTAGTACTTCTTCTAATTAAACTAGAAATACCCAATTTCTACAACCATTCTTTATATGTTTTAGCCCACAGTCTCCTAATCATCTTTGTTGCTTTTCTCTATATTCTAACTAGAATCTCAACATCTTTTTTACATCATGGCGACCAAAAGAAAATTGGTCTTTCTTTTTTAGAGTATGGCAAAGTGCTTGACCAGGTTTATGAAATGTCCTAACATCCAAGTCATCTAAGACAGTGGACATTATCCCCACATTCTGTGGCAATGGAATCTATACTGTTTAATAAATATTCTTCAGAATAAACACAGAATATATGCCTGATATTCTGTTTATGTTTATACCGCCATCCTCTTCTTGACTCAAAAGCCCCTAAAACATCTTCCCAGGCATTCCATCTTCTATTCGATTTGCTCTTTTCTATACCTTTTCTACTCTGTCCTATGTGATGGGATGATTAGAGCTTTACATGATCATCCAGATGCAGCGAAACCACATATTTGTATGAACAGAGAAAGTGACTAACCTTTTTATTTCCAACTCCTTCCCAATAATTTTGGAGACAAGTGTTTCTTTTGTATCCCCACTGCACACTGAATTGAGATTAGCAGCTCGCTATCCCAGTCCCATGATCTTTTTATGTTGCAGCCCTGTCTGATTATGTCCACAGGGGTTTCTTCCCAAATTTTACAGCACTTTGCATTACATCAAATCTCATTTTGTTGGCCCAGATAAATCCTTTAGGTCTGGTTCAGAGATCCTGATAAAATGGGCTAAGCTTGGCTTGACTGGGTTCAAATGACAGTCTAGAACATAAATACTGATTTGTCACAATCTAGACTTGATTTGGCCAACATATTCATAGAAGATAGAACATAGAATAATAGAGTTAGAAGAGATGTTGGGGATATTCTAGTCCAACTCCCTTCTCAAGTACCATTTCAGACAAATGGCTGTCCAGTCTCTTTTTGGAAGCCTCTGGTAAAGGAGCACCCACAACTTCTGAAGATAAACTACTCTATTGGTTGATTGCTCTAATTGTGAGGGATTTTCTCCTGAACTCTAGATTTGTTCTCTGCTTGGTTAGTTTACAGCAAGCTATACCAAAGTTTGGTAGAATGCATGACCATATAGACATCCTTTATATCACTGTATTCTGATTTTGTTATAAATGAAATAATAATTGGTTCCCTCATAATACAGATTATTACAGAGATTCTTCACACCATTCAACTGGTTGCTTGGTTTTTCCTCCTTAATTAGTTACCAGACCAAGGAAGACCAATTCTCTTATCTGGTGGCTTTGGGATCCTGATGAGGAATTAATTGCTAATGAGTGATAGTGGTGATAGTTAATGATCAGTTTTTTGAGTCAGCATCTTGCAAAAATCATGCATTAGCTGTGTCTAAAGTCTGCAGTTTGATTAGGGATCTCTATGAATCATGTAATTATGCCCATTTCTTGAAATAAATTCAAGGTTTCCTTGGTTTATATTAGGATTACTTTCCCTGAAAATCTTGCATAAAATGAAACTCTGAACTAATGGAAAAACAGGGTGGCAGGAGATGGTATCAAATTTTTTAATCCAAACACATTAAAAACACGTTCATAATTTTAAAACCCTTGTGCTTCATTGTTCAAATATGTTTAATTACTTCTTTCATGTTCTATGGATGGTAAAAGCATTTCTCCACTTGTTCTATTGCATGAGGGTATCATAACAGACAAGAGGTAGGACAAGAGGCATGACACATTTTATTAGCATTCTTTCTTAAATTGTGCATGGTAGATTTGCCAAGATTAAAAACTCATCCTAAAACTGGAGAATCCTTCAGCTTTGGGTAAGGCAAAAAGCTAACAGGAACAGAGCACTGTTGTGGTTTATTGGTTTTCCTTTTACAGTATGTGGTTTATTATTTGTCTGGCTAAGAATTTGGTTTCTGTGAAAAAAAATACAGAAGCATGATTCATTTGCACCAGAGATCTGGAAACATATCAAAACTTCTTCCTGCTAAAACTACCTGAAGATTTTCCCAACAAAACAAAAGGTGCTGAAAAGTACTACCTCCCATTCTGCCCTAACTTACCTGTGGTCGTGAATGGCTGCGTAAGCATTTCACTGCATATTGTACCATGTATGATTGTGCATGTGACAAATAAAATTTGAAGTTGAAGTTGAAGTTGAAAAAAGTAAATGGAGACAGCACAAAAAAGTAGAACCATAGCACAACATTATCATAAATAATCTGAATGATTGAACAAGAGCTGAGTGAACAAGAGCAGAAATGGGTTTTGGTGGGAAGACATTTTAGTATGTTTCTAGATCTCTGGTGCAAATTAACCATGACTCCATAATTTGCATAATAAGCAATTTTTTTCACAGAAAGAAAATTTTTAGCCAAATGATAAACCACATAAAAGTGAATTCACACCATAGAAAACCCTGTAAATCATAACAGTGCTCTGATAAAGTGAAAATAATGCAGTCTGCACGTGTTTTTGTCTTTAAACTTTTAAAGCAACTCTTAATTTTCCTATTAATTTAATTAAAGTAAACATTTTAATCCTGGGTGGAGAGTCGGTGGTCTTCCAAATGCTTTGGATTCCAATTCCCATGGGCACCAGATAGGACAATTAGGAAGTGGGGCAGTGATTTGAGTTGTAGATCTTAAAGTAATCTCAATTCAATCAGAGGGTGTCTTGATTACAGCTCAAGATACAAATTGAAATATTTTTTTCTTTCCTCCTAAAACCAATAATGAAGATGAAAGTTGAATTAATTTGTTCTCTTCTCCCACCCACCCACATATATAATCTGGCAACAATTCATAGCTATTAAAGAAAACCTGAAATATTTGTCGTGAATGCAGATACTGCTGTTATACTCCCCTCCCCCATGCATAATTTACAGCACTCATTTCAACTGCCAATCTTGGGTGCAATGTGGTGATTTTAAACATTTAATATTCACAGTGCAGAAAGAGCCTAAGGAACACATTCAGCATTTGACCCTGAGAGGATAAGAACAGAAAAATAAAGATAGAAAGGGTGAAGAATATGCATTTATTTTTAATTATTTAGGCTGGTCTGGATGAGGGTATTACTCTGCAGTTATCCTACTTGTTTCAATTTTACAGAGAGAGCACCCAAACATTGTAGCCCTTTTTTTATACCCCGCTCCCTCAGTTATAATTTGTGATGTACTTTCACATATTGCTTTTTTCCCCTTATCACAACATAACAAATAGAAAAGACAAAACACAGTGCAGTGTCTTTTGTTTTGGTTAGTTTATAATATCTCCTCATGAAAGATACTGCATGTGTAGCTACTTCATTTTCATTGGTTAGTTAATTAGTTGTTTACCATATTTAGACAGCCTCAATCAAAAAGATTTTGGCCAATGTGCAGCAGTGACAAACAACAATTTAGTGATCAACCCTATAATAGAATCTATACTCAATCTACAATCACACTATTAGCCAATACATTGATTTCAGAATGAGTATAATTTTGCAGAAACAGTTACCCTGACTTAGGGGTGTCAAACTCAAGGCCTGGAGACCAGATTCGGCATGGGGGGATGCTTAGATTGAGCCTGTGGGGCTACCCTGGAAACAGCGAAGGACTGGCCCGCAGTACCTCTGCCAGTGAAAATGGAGCTTGTGAGGGCCGTGGGCAGCCCTCACAAGCTCCATTTTTGCTGGCAGAGGGTTGCAGAGGCAATCACAGCCAAAAATGGAACTCGGGAACCCGTTTTCACTGGCAGATCACTCGGGTCACCATAGATACCCCCAACATGAGTGACATCAAGCTTGCCATGCCCACTCTGGCCATGCCCACCCCAGCCTCCTGAGGTCAAACGCAATCCTGATGCAGCTTCAATGAAATTGAGTTTGACACTCCTGCCCTAACTAATCATTTGAGTGCCACATTCCATTCTCCTTAGCCTCTGAGCCATCTTCAAAAGAAAAGCCCATAATCTAGTCAGGAAATATGCAGCAACTTACAGAATTTAGGGCTCAGCAGAATAAACTGTTGGTTTTTATATGCAAAGAATTTCTGTTAACCCCATTTCCTTCCATAGTTGCTCTTCCTCTTTGTTTCTGGGTTTGATAAAAGATCAAAAAAGTTAATGGATCTTTTTTTCCAATTTTGAACTTTACTAAAATGTCAAAAAGTGTGCTAGCTGGTTGCTCAGTAATTTCTAAATACATTGTCTCCTCTTTTTGAATCAAAACCATCACTTCAAACGACCCAAATTACAAAAAAAACCAACCTTTCAGAATTATTGTTTCTACAGCATAGAATAAATATTTGGTTGACCTCTTGAAGAGAAGTCTATCACCATCCCCATGGTCATGTGATTTACATTCAGATGCTTCACAACTGGTTCATATTGCAGTGTCCCAGGGTCACCTGATCATCTTTTGTGACCTTCTGGCAAGTAAAGTTGATAGTAAAGCTAGAGTCACTTAACAACACTGTTACTAATTTAATAGCTGCAGTGATTCACTTAACAAATGTGGCAAGAAAAGTCGTAAAATGGGACAAACTCACTTAACAATTTTTTTCAATTTAGTAGCATAAATTTTGGGCTCAATTGTGTTCATAAGTTGACGACTATCTGTACTTGAGAAATGTTAGATTTTGGACTTCACAATCTTACTTGAACTTGAAGGTTGTTTTTGTTATGTTCTGAGCCCACAGAGACTCACGGAGTGACTTCAACTCTTTATTCAAACAGTGGCAGCTCTCTCTGAGACCCAGCAAAACAGTGCTGACAGGCTAGCCTTTTTATAGCCATCTTGCAACAATGTAAACCAATCGTATTTGAGTATTTCTCCCACCAAAATAGAGGACCTGAGTGAAACCTTCACTTTACTCTTTATTTGAATACTTAACAGTTTTTTTTCTTTCAATATTGTCACCTATATCTATTTTATTAGGAACTACCCATTTTGGTATCTGCAGAGGAGATAAAAAGAATCAAATTGATGTTGTATGCACTTAGGGTGACCAACCGTCCTCTTTTGCCTGGACATGTCCTCTTTTTACGTCCAGTCCAGGGCGTCCGGGTGGGTTTT
>JAEANM010027765.1:0-10486 GCA_017656035.1 Myanophis thanlyinensis
ATAATTCGGGATCTTGCTGCTCTCAAAAAAAGATATATTGTTTGATGTTTGTTTGTGTAGTTGTTTGTTTGTTTGTTTGTCGTTGAAAACTTAATAAAAATTTTATAAAAAAAAAAGAAGAAGCAACGGATGGAAACTAACCAAGGAAAGAAGCAACCTAGAACTGAGGATAAATTTCCTGACAATTTCAGGCAGTCTTTGACTTATAACCACGATTGAGCCCAAAATATTTGTTCCTAAGTGAAACATTTGCTAAGTGAATTTTGGCACATTTTATTATCTTTCTTGCCATGGTTGTTAAGTGAATCTCTGCAGTTGTTAAGTTAGTAACACGGTTGTTAAGTGAATCTGGTTTTTGGATTAAATTTGCTTGTCAGAAGGTCGCAAAAGGGGGAGATCCCATGAGCCCAGGACACTGAAACTGCCATAAATATGAGTCAGTTGTCAAGCACTTGAATTTTAGATCACATGATCATGGGGATGTCGCAAGTGTGAAAAAATGGTCATGTCACTTTTTTCAGTGCGGTTGTATATCTGAACGGTCACTAAATGAACTGTTGTAAGTTAAGGACTACCTGTAATCAGTGGAATAGCTTGCCTCCAGAAGTAATGGGTGCTCTATCACTTTTAAGAGGAGATTGGACAATCATTTATCAAAAAGGGTATAAGGGGGTTGGACTAGAGAATCTCCAAGGTATCTTCCATCTCTGTTGTTTGTTGCTTCAGCCTTCTTCAGACTCCAGTTCTCACAGCCATATGTTACTCCTGGGAAAACCATAACTGTGGATAATCCTTTTGGGTGGTTTAAGGACTTGCATGCTTCCAGCCATAATTATGCAGAACTAACAAATGTACAAAATATCCCAAACTAACCACTGCTTAATGGAAACCAGTTGGTTCTTGCTAGTCTCAGCTTAATTTGAACCCAATTTTCTGAACCTAGTCCAGCAAAAAAAAAAAAAAAATGTGAGAAATCCTACAACGTAGCACACTGTGGATCCCAGAATGGTGTTTCTCAACCTTACTCGTTTTTTAAACGATAGGATCTGACTGCTACTGTGGTTGAGAAACATTGCCCTAGAGCTGGAAATCTCCAATTCCCCAGAGCTTGAATTATGATGATATGAGATGAACTGGGGGAGAACTAGCCCTGGTTCTTTTCAACTCTAGGATCAGAACAAACTTTTTCTGCTTCTCCACTTGATGCTGAATTTTGAAGGATAGCAAAAACATCTCGGCGTGAACAGGCTAGAAGCAACTGAGGGAGTCTGGAATGTTGCTCGCAATTTCAGGGACAGGAAAACCACAACGGCTTGGGTTACCTCACAGATGGAATTAGGCAGTCCCATGCTGAGCTGCCATATGACTGGATGGTTTATAAATGCCAGTTGCCCTGTGCACCAGATCAGTTGATCTGTCCAAAGCTCTCCAAGGATGAAGCTGTGGGAGACAATTCTTTGTGCTCTCCTGTCCACCCTCCTTTCCCTCATCTTTGGGGGACTCTACAGAATCGGAGTGTTTCGCCGGAAAAGACCGAAGGAACCACCCTTGGACAAAGGTTTGATTCCATGGTTAGGTCACGGGTTAAGTTTTGGCCAACACCCTGTCCCGCTTTTGCAACGGATGAGGAAGAAACATGGCGATATCTTCACCATGTTGGTTGCAGGCCAATACATCCATGTTTTGATGGATCCTCACACGTATGGACTGATCTTCAAGAAGTCGAAGACCAAGCTGGATTTTGGGGTCTTCGCGGACAACGTCGTCTCAAACGTGTTTAATTTCCAACCCACCTCCACTCATCATAAGATTGCGGAAATTGGCAGCAAGAAGTACCTCCGAGGGAAGAGCCTGGTTTGCCTCAACCAAATCCTGATGCAGAATCTGAAGGAAATCTTGCTTGATTCAGCTGAGGAGAAGAACTGGCGTCAAGAGGGTCTCTGGCACTTCAGCTACAAAACCATCTTCCAAGCTGCTTTCCTGGCGTTGTTTGGCACCATGCCAGAGTTAGAGGTCAACAGAAATGAAAACAGCAAGGGGAGAAGATGTAAAACCTACGAGAAGCTCTTTGAGGACTTCCAGCAATTTGACGAATTCTTTCCACAAATGATCCACAACAACATGGATTCCAAAACTAAGAAAGAGGTCCAGAGGTTGAAGAACTACTTCTGGGATCTCCTGTCGGTCGATAAGATAGACATGAGGGAGGACATAAGCATGTGGTTGGTGGATCAGGATCAACAACTGGCTGACGCTGGGATGAACAAGAAGATGAGAACCCAAGTCCAGCTCCTTTTCCTGTGGGCTTCTCAAGCCAACACAGGTCCGGTGACTTTCTGGTTGCTCGCCTATCTTTTGAAACATCCAGAAGCCATGAAGGCAATAAGGGAAGAAGTAGAACAAGTCCTAAAGGAGACCGGTCAAGAAGAGAATCTGATGAACCTCTCGATGCAGGCCGTCAAAACTCCCTTGCTTGACAGCGCGGTGGAAGAAATTCTCCGCTTGAAAGCAGGTTCTTTCGTATTTAGGAGTGTGATGGAGGGCCTCACCCTCCAGACGGACGACGGAAAAGAATACGACCTTCGAAAAGGCGACCATGTTCTTCTCTTCCCGTTCCTGGGACTCCACATGGATCCAGAAATCTACCTTGAGCCTAAAGCCTTCAAGTATGACCGCTTCCTGTGCCCTGAAGGCGAGAAAAAAGAATTCTTCAAAAACGGCAAAAAGTTGAAAACTTGTGTCATGCCTTTCGGAGGTGGGCCTTCGATGTGTCCCGGCCGCTTTTTTGCGATCAGCGAAATGAAAATATTCACTATCCTGATGCTCACCCACTTCGACATGGAGCTGCTCAATCCAGAAGAAGAGCTGCCTTCCTCGGCTGAGCACCGCATTGCGCTTGGGACGGCGCACCCGACACACGACATCGATTTCAAATTCCGGCGGCGACTCTGAAGTAACAAACTCGGGGTGTAAGCCTAAACTTTATGTCAGAAGGGGACAAAAATTAAGGTTGCGTCTAGATTTGTCTTTATATCCTCGGCAAACGACTGTAACGGAGCCTGCCCATTACAGTCGTTTGTCGCAGCAGTCACACAACGCGTCAATCATGTAAACGATCTGACTTTATGACTCTTTTTGGTGATGGTGGTTAAGTAAGTTTGCTCTGGGCCCGGTTTTGCCGAAAACAAGAAATACAGGATGGTTTTCGGTAAAATCGCAGCAAACGTGATCAGGACGCTGCAAACGCCCCCAAATGCAGCCATATTGCCTAGCATCCAAAATTCAACCACGTGGCCATGGAGGAGTCCCCATCATTGAAACCTGTTTGTAAATCCCCTTTTTGGGGGTCAGTCATATCTTCGAACGGTTGCTAAGTGACCGGTCTTAAGTCGAGGACCACCTGTAGATATGAACTTCCACAGATAGTAATTTTAGAAGGTTGGTCAGAGGACAGGTAAGGATGGGAACCGAGAGAGATGCCTCAAGCTCAAAAGATCAGCTGAAGCAGGGGTGTTCATGGGAAGGAGGTCCAAAAAGTCAAGATGTCTGTCCCAAATATGGAAAAAAAAAAGGAGTTGAGATTTCAGCTGCATAATTGAGGCTACTAACTTGAATTTTTTACTCTTTCCTGCAGATACCTCCAAGCTAAAAGTATAGTTTCCTAACAACAAGGCTGTGCCGTTTATATGTTCAGGGTGCAAATCAGTGCCAAAATGATATCAAAGAAGGCTTATATTTATAGCCAAGTCCAGAAAGTGAAGACTTAAAGCAAAATTTGCAAGTAACAAAGTTTTGCCCTCCACCCTGCTTCCTTTCATCTGCTTGCTTATCTAAAATGTCATGGCTTTCCTTCTGTAGGTATAACTTTTCCTCGAAACCTTGAATGAAAGAGAAAAGGAAGGAGAGAGAGAAAATACGCTTCAATCTGAACAATTCGAGAAAAATCGGGTTCTTGATGGGGCAATCCACGTCAAAAAATAAATAAAAATTGAGCATTAATTTTGTAGAGGTTTTAGCTTGCTGATCTGATACAGTCTGATCACTTTATGAATATCAAGGAGCAGCCTGAATTTATGAAAAAAACCAATAAAACATCCCTGCCTGTTTTATTGCTTAATGCCATTTTAGGAAAAACGCAGCCAGAAAGGGAGTCCATTTGAAGTCTCTTAACTGCTAATAAACGTTAATCCCATATTAGACCGGCATGGCAAGCTGTCAGAATGTAATCAAGGCTTTGGGAGAGTTTAGGAAATCTTTCAGAGAAAAATTACACAAAGTGATGTAGCCTTCAACAAGGGAGGAACAAAACTCAGAAAGACAATTGCCAGAATGTCCAGCTGTCATCATTGGCGGTGGGGAAAAATGACCTGGTTTAAGGTAGGATTTTCCCACTGGGATTTTTGCAAGAAACTTTTTTGTGGAGGAGATTTGTAGCTCAAGATCGAACCATGGGGGGTCCTTGGTGCTCTCCAATCTTGGTGGTTTTCTTGCAGACGTTTCATGACCTGGCTAGGGAACACCATCAGTGCTAGAAGAGAGTGGGTTTGGGGAAAAGAAAAGGAGGAGATAGAGGAGGAGAACAGTGTGTGTGTATGTGTGGGTCCTTGATGTTGTCTGAGCTTGATTGTTTTCTTGCAGATGTTTCATGACCCAACTATCCTAAAAGTACTTTCCCAAGAAGCAATTGGACTTTCTGGTTTTTCTTTGAAGGCATTTCGCTTCTCATCCAATAAGTTTCTTCACCTCTGACTAGGTAGCCAACTTGGTAACATCATCAGTACTAGAAACTAGAACGCCACACTCTGCTTGCACTGAGGATGTTACTTAGTTGGGCTATGAAATGTCTGCAAGAAAAGCCACCAAGTCCAGAAAGCACCAAGGACCCAACACCCTTATTGCATCCGAGGGAAAACTGGGACGAACAGAGAAGAACATTCAATAGCCACCTTGCGACCCTCATGGCACCAGCAACATTCAAACTGTGGCTTCCTGGTTCTTTTCTTAACTTAGGCATGGGCCAGTTAGCCGTGGCTGCCATCTTGACTTTTTTGACTCCCCTGGATTCCCCCAGTCTAAAAATTATTATTTAAATCATAAAAGAGATGTTTGGGATTGGTAGGCAATCTTCTTTGCTTCTTAGCTCTGCTTCCCATTTTACGCCTCAAGCACCTTCATAAAACTCCCTTTTTTGGGGCGGGGTGGGGGGAATTGGTGTGGAAAGATTTGTGTACTTTGAAAGTAGTTTGTGTACTTTGTTCTTTGCTGGGTCATCAAACATCCGCAAGAAATCCACCAAGCTCAAAGAACGCCACAAACAATAATTTGTTTCTTACTGATAGAATCAAGATATTAACGTCGTTATTAAAAGTCCTAATTAAAGGAAAGAAAGGGATTTAGGAAATAAAAGTAAATTGTTGCAAATACAGATGGTCCTCAACTTGTGATCACAACTGAGCTCCCAAATTTCTGTTGCTCAGTGAGACATTTTTAAAGTGAATTTTGCCCTATTTCACAACTTTTCTTGCCACAGTTGTTAAGCTAATTACTGCAGCTGATAAGTTAGTAACCCAATTTTTAAATGAATCTGGCTTCCGAGATGTTGGCTTTGCTTGTCAGAAGGCCACAAAGAGTGATCACACAACCTCGGGACACAGCAACGGTCGTGAACATTAAGGTATGAATTTTGGTCACATGATCAAAAGGATACTGCAAAGGTTATAACTGCAAAAAACCCCCACCATAAATCACTTTTTTCCAGCGATGTTGTAACTTTGAATGTTCACTAAATAAACTGTTGTTAAGTCAAGGACTACCTGTATTTTCTACCTTCCTGTTAAGAGAATCATATATGCTGTCGGCCCAAGCAAATAATATTTCAGTTTCAAAATGATTTTACAAGCCATGTTCACCTACACATCACTGTATATTTTAATCTCAGAATAATACTTCTGTGCATTGTATAAAGCAAAACCACAGGCTGAGTGAACATGTCTCTTTGATGATCTGTAAATGCTTTTTTGTTTCTGTAGACACTGTTTTTAGATTTTGTAAGATTTCCCTTATATCATTCAGAATTTAGATGTGTATTGTTCTTTCTTTCTTTTAACCTTATACTGCTCTGGAAATGACATCTCAGTTGATAAAAATGCTGGAGTTCATCGTATGGAACGATGACAAGAACTGAAATATTAACTTTTGGTCTTTTGCTTTGCTCAGGCAAGTCCACTGATTAAAAAGCATGGTGAAAATGTAATTATTATCAATTGTCTTAAGCATAAACAACAAGGAATAGGTGAAGTGGTCTCAACTTATGACAATTGAGCCCAATATTTCCATTGCTAAGCAAACCAGTTAACTGAGTTTTCCTCCAATTACAACCTAGCCACAGTTGCTAAACAAATCACTACAGTTGTTAAGTAAATCCTGCGGTTGTTAAGCGAATCTAGCTCCCCCGCATTGACTTTGTCTGAAACTGGCTGGGATGCGAGGATCATATGAGCCTGGGACTGTGCAACCGTCACAAGTACATGTCAGTTGCCAGTGCTTGAATTTTGATCATGTGGCCACTGGGATGCTGCAACCATTTTAAGTTTGAAAACTGTCAGAAGTCCATTTTCAGTGCTGTTGTAACTTTGATTGGTCCCTAAACAAATGGTTGCAAATCGAGGACTACCCTAAGGTATTTATTTGGTGAATATATAATGTGTTTTATTCACGGGGAGTTATATACATTCATTTATCATTCTACGGGTTGTAACGCCTCAAATTTTGTGAATCGTCTTGTGTTAATATTGTACTGGTTAGGATGTTATCTAAGGCATACCCTTTGTAACTCTTCTACGTACAATAAACTAGATTAAAAGAAACAAGAGATACCTGTAATGCTTTCAAAGGTGATTTTGAATATAATTACAAAAGAGCTGTTGAGACTTTGGGAAAAAGTTCAAAGAAGAGCAATTAAGATGATTAACGGCCTGGGAATTAAAACATATGAAGAACGGTTGCAGGAATTTCAGTAGATCTAGTCTGGTGAAAAGAAGGACTAGGTGGGAACGTGATAGCAGTGTTCCAGTATTTGAGGGGCTGCCCCAAAGAGGAAGGGGTCAACTTATTTTCCAAAGCACCAGAGGGAAGGACAAGGAATAACGGGATGGAAACTAATCAAGGAGAGAAGCAACCTAGAACTAAGGAGAAACTTTCTAACAGTGAGGACAATTAACCAGTGGAATTCTTCGCCACCAGAAGTTCTAGGTGGTTCATCACTGGAGACATTTAAGAAAAGACTGGAAAATCACTTGCCTGAAATGGTTTCCTGTTTGAACAAGGGGTTGGACTAGAAGACCTCCAAGGTCTCTTCCAGCTCTATTGTGATTGATTGATTGATTGGTTGATTGAGTGATTGATTCCTGCAAAGTTCCAGATTATTTGTCCCTTTGCTCTCATATTATTCTGGCTCTTTAAAGAGTTTAATTTTCTAAAAGAGCCTCCATTTGGTCTCTCTGAATTCGTACACCGAGATAGTGTCTCATGACCCAGCTAGGTAACAGCATCAGTGCTAGGAGGAAGTGGTGGTTGTAGAAAGGAGGAAGAGGAGAGAAGTCAACAAAAGCAAGCTTGTTTTGATTTCCCCAAGTTTCATTTCAAAGAATAAGAGAGTTAGAAGGGACCTTGGAGGTCTTCTAGTCCAACCCTTGCTCAAGCAAGAGGTTCTACACCAGGGACCCCCAACACACAGGTCGTAGCCCACTACTGTGCCATGAGCCATTCAGAATGCATGCACACATTCCATTTGTCCAACTGGGTGTAGGTGCCCATTGCTCGTGCAAATGGAGCTGCACACATGTGTGCATTTGCCCATCACTTGCACAGAACCATCTCTTCAGGAAAGGTTGGAGCCCTGCCCAACACCGTTCCATAGAAATGGTTGCCCACTCTTTTCTTCTTGTAAACCTCCAGGAATGGAGAGTGTGATGTGTAAACACTGAACTTACACAATTTACTTACACAATTTTTGTTATATGCCACACATGCTTAAATAAACATACCCATTCACCTAACGCCGGTTCCTTGCGCAGTGGCATCCTAGGAATAATTTAGTTATCAGAGGCAAGAAACTGCCAGCAAGGCTTGGTGAGAAACAGCCTGAGAGAACAAACTGCCACAATTCCTGATTGTAGAGTGTGATAAAAGAAGCAGAACCCACAATTGCCAACAATTAAGGTACAGAGAAGAAAGGAACCTTAATAACTATTTCTGTACGCATAGATGCAGAAAAACCCTGATTATCTCAAAATCTAATCATGAAGCTGCCATTCGATAAGTGAATAAATTTAGTATACAGGCAGTCCTTGACTTATGACCACAATTAAGCCCAGAATTTATGTTGTTAAGTGAGACATTTGTTAACTGAACTTTGCCCCATTTGACAGCCTTTCTTCCCACAGTTGTTAAGTGAATCCCTGCCGTTGTTACGTCAGTGGCGGTGTTGTTAAGTGAATCTGGCTTCCCCATTGACTTTGCTATACAAGTAGTCCTTAAGAAACGACTGTAATGGAAACGGCCCATTACGATCGGAAGTTGCAACGGTTGTAAAAACAGGCGACTCACGTGACTGACCTGATTTTACACTTTTCAGGATAGTCATTAAGCGAATGTGGCATCCGTCGAGCAAACCCACTGTTCAATATGGCGAGGTTTTGCCGAAAATCAGACATTACGTGCCAATTTTCTGTGATACTAAATTATAAAACCCGGTCATGTGAACATAAGATGCCACAAACAGCAATAAGTGCCGAGGGCCCAAAGTCTGGTCATGTGTTTGCACAGGCAGGGCCAAGCATCAGAACTTCAGATCTGGTCATAAGTAGAGGACTCCCTGTCTGAAAATTGAACTCCTGATTGTCTGGTCAGGGCAATATCTTAATGGTCTCTTAGAAAGAGATTGGACGGCCATTACTCTGAAATAGTATAGAGAGTCCTGCTTCAGAAGGGGGTTGGGCTAGAAGACCTCCAAGGCCCCTTCCAACTCTGTTACAGATAGTCCTCGACTTACAACAGCCCTGGGAAAAAGGGTGTTTATGACAGTTTTCTACATTTACGACTATTGCAACATCCCCTTGGTCATGTGATCAAAATTCAGACACTTGGCAACTGGCATGTACTTGTGACTGTTTCAGTGTCTCCAGGCTCACATGATCACTTTTTGCTGACATGCAAAGTCAGCAGGGAAGCCAGATTCACTTTACGACCGTTTGGCTAACTTAAAAACTGCAGTGATTCACTTAACAACCATGGCAGGAAAGGGAGTCAAAACGGGGCAAAAGTCTCAAAAGTTTTTTCTTAGCAACATAAACATATGGTTATACATTGAGGACTTACCTGTCTTCTGCTAGTTATTCTAGTCCCAAACAGGAGCCTTATATCAACTCTTTTGATTTTGGAGTGTGTCGGGATAGGAGTTTAGGATCTCGTGTTTGACCTTTTCCTCTTGACACACGTGTTGTGATTGATGCTGGAATGACGTAGCACACAAGACTGGTGAATAATAGTGCAACGTGCTGCAGAATTCTGGGTGACGGCGTCACTAAATGGAAGGCTGTTCAGTAACAATGGATGTGGCAGGTGCCCATTGGGTGAGAACTGACATTCCTGGTTTATGACTGGCTCTGCCCATGATTTGCAGTGATGACGAGATTACACGAATGATTCACCGCAGCGTGTGAAATGGTCCTCGGAGCAACTGAAGGACACTTCCGTTCTCACAACCGTAGTCAGTCACAAGGCGGCGTGCGTCACATAGAAGGCAAAACATTCCTCTTGTTTTCAGATCTTTTGTGTTAATTGACACTCGCTAATGAACTTTAAGCCTTGCTTGGCTGTCTTGTTTACAGAAATTCTGTTTGGTATCCTTGGGTTTTGTTGTCCTTCACCAAGGGAAGTGTGAGAACACCCGAGGCCAGCTTGAAGGGACAATCTCGGTTAGAAATGATGCTGAGTTTTGAAATGGGTTTATCTGATAATCTTTCTGGGGTAGCATCCACCCATGTGGTTCCTTCCTTCTTCTACTGAGTTAGGCCTACCAAGAATGACTGACTTGCTCTGGGCTGCCACGAGGAGAGATAGCTCCTTATCCACGCTGCACAGGAAGGGAAGGGAAGGGAGGGTGTGAAAGGGGAAGGGAAGAAGGAAGGAAGGAAGGAAGGAATAATGGAAGGGATGGGAAAGAATGGAAGGGAAAAGAGGGAGAAAAAAGGGAGGAATAAAGAAGGAAAGGAAAGGAAAGATTAAAAAGAGGAAAGGAAGATCGGCAAGGAAAGGAAAGATTAAAAAGAGGAAAGGAAAGGAAGTTTGGAAAGGAAAACTGTCCGGCCTCCCTGTTTAGGGTGACCCGCTCCCTTCTTGAATTTAGGGAGCGGGAAGATCCCTTACAGGGACGTGCGGAGGATTTTTCTTGTTTTTTGCAGGATAAAATCGCTCAGATCCGGAA
>JAEANM010027766.1:0-10486 GCA_017656035.1 Myanophis thanlyinensis
ATGAATTTGGACTGATTGATGGACTTTGCAAAACCTCTATTTCCACGGAAGTAAAAAACCTATTTTTCTACTCAGTGCCTCTGTATTCTAGTTTGTGTATTTTACCACACCACTCTCACAATGCTTTGCTGCACACTCGTTCTCCTAACGGGGGACTATCCTTAACATATGGCATCCATTTATACCTTCAGAGACATCAGCTTAGTAACCAATTCTGGTCCCCTGGCCCAGACCTTCCTTTGGCAGTGCAGCAAGGAATAGGGAGGTTGAGTGCTTAGCAGCAGAGGGGCTGGGTGTTAGCAACACAGGTATTTGCCCAATGTAACGCTGCCAAGCCATGATGTACCCCGCTTCTTGAAATATCCACCAGGCACTGAGTTACAAAAAAAAACCCACCCCAAGGTAACAGAAGTTAGATCACTGATAAAAGCAAATGGCAGAGGCAATTCCAATTCTTAGCAAAGCAATTCTCACAAAAGCAAAACCAATTCTACTGACTCTACGGTTATGTCCCACTAATTCTACCTATTCTATTACTATTTCTCTTCAAGCCAACAACTATTTCCCTTCAATCCAAAATCAAACAGGAGTGTGCTACTCCATCTGTAGGTTTAGATAGTCTTAGACTCTGAGCTAAATGCTCCGTCTATAAAGAGGTGGTGGCAACACGCTTTAAGTGTAATTATTTGGCAATGCATGCCATTTTATTGTCAAAAGGTACAGATAATAAAACGAGCATCTGTCACTTTGTACATCTTTTCTTGATTGACCCGGAGCATAATTTTAAAAAAAGAAAAGAAAAGAAGAATGTCATGCTGAGCATTTGTAACCTCTGTGGGGTTGTCATATCCAGTGGTGGGATACAACGGGTTTTACTACCAGATCGCTGCCACGCAGCTTCTAAACTACAAGTATTGAACTTACCAGAGGCAGCCCAGTTGAGTAGGAAGACTGTGGAGACATGAAAAACAGCTGTTTTGTGTGAGCTACAAAGAAAAAAAGAAGGGAATGAAGGAGAGGATAGGACATGGGCTCATCGCCACTACCAGTAGAACTAGAACCAGTACGACCAGGCTGAATACCACCATTGGTCATCCCCATGTTGACAAAGGATCAACATGACCCATATTTGCTCAATTGTTTAAACTAGGATGATCACGCACACATTACCCTTGTTTTCCTGTATTATCTTTTCCAAATGGAAACAATTCCTGAGAGAACATGCCCCTGTATGTAAGAAAGAATATAACTCAAATAAAATTAATCAAATAAAAAAAAATGACTACCATCAAGGAAATTGAATTATAACAAAGAGGAACGAGCATAGCCAGAGGACTCGTGAACCTCTGATGGGTTTGTTGTCATCAGACAACTTCAATATCCCTGCAACACCGCCAACTTTGGGTTCTTCACGTTGAGCTGGAGAGGGAATCAATGTTTTGGGCCTGGGTGACAGGAGCTGTAGCCCTGCAAATCTAGAGGTGTCAAGTTGGAAATGGTTGATGGAAGGCATGGGATTTACTCTTAAGCGATGGCCATTCTCTGCATTTCTAAGCAGAATGGTGGGTTGATCCTTCATTCAGACTGTTTGCTTCTGTTTCTCACCCTGCACCCTTGAGACTGCTTTATGCCATTTCCAGTAATTGAAAGGAAAGATGAAAGCAAGAGGAATCTATTTTTCAACACTTTCCCCCTCCCAACTCTTCTTCAATAAATGTCACTCCAGTCTTAAGAGATCTATCCTTCTGCTAGGCAGTGTTTAACAGCTCCCTGAAGACTGGGAAGACTGGCTGTTTGGGATGAAGAAGAGGAAACAAGTTTAATGCTTTGTGACAATGAATCAATATGGATTTTATTAAAGCTTTCAGAAAGATTTCTTGAACCATCTATAACGCGTGATGCCTCCTAGATTAAGCCAGATACAGATGGCTTTTTATATTTGTCACTTTTCCCAAGACTAAGCTTACAATTGAGTTAAACCGAATGGATCCAGCAATGTCTTGGAAAACTCCTAAATTGGCAATTTAAGAGAGCCCTTTGGAGAAGGGAAAATTCAGAAACCTCACTTGAAGAATGAGAGATCCACATATTTCAGATTTACTGAGATAGCAAGAGGATTGTGTTCTTCCAGCTTCCTACTCACTGGAAAGCTAATGCTGGTTTTGTAATGATACAGCTTTACTTTGAGGAAGATTCAAGCAAAGCACCCCTCAAAGCTGCTTCATATAATGGAACGCCCCACTCTCTTTAAAAGAAACAGTAGTAGTCCCATGGCTTCATTTTGTTTTGCAGTAACCTCATCCTCTTCAAGGGACAGAAGAGACAAAAATAAGCTCCAGGATTCATCAGGAATAGGCAAGTTTGTTCCTTTGTCTGAGTGAGATGGATCTCATTCCAGTGGTACCTCAATCCTTGTTGGTAATTTGTTCCAGAAAACATACTGTATACTAAAACTGATGGGTAATGAGAAAACCTAGGCTAGGCTAGACTAGGCTGGCCTAGTGAAGAGGCTAGTCTGATGAAGAGAAGGACCAGGGGAGACATGATAGCAGTCTCCCAATATTTGGGAGGCTGCCACAGAGAGGAGGGGTCAATCTATTTTCCAAAGCACCTGAAAGCCAGACAAGGAATAATGGATGGGAACTGATCAAGGAGAGATTCAACCTGGAAATAAGGAGAAAATTTCTGACATTGAGAACAAACCAACTGAACAGCTTTGCCTTCAGAAGTTGTGGGAGCTTCATCACTGGAGGCTTTCAAGAAGAGATTGGACTGCCATTTGTCAGAAACGGTGTAGGGTCTCCTGCTTGGGCAGGGGATTAGACTAGATGACCTATAAGGTTCCTTCCAACTCTGTTAATCTGTTAAAATAAAACATGTGACTTACCATGTGACCTGACAAAAGAAATAGCAAGTCATGAGGGAGCCAATGCCAGGAAGTTCTTCTTTGCACATCGAGTACCAGAAGAAAGACAAGTGCTGAGACAGCATTTCTACTTGAAAACACACCAAACACCAAACTCAATGCCTTTTGAAGAAGCTAAGTGCTGAGGTACTACAGAATATTTGCAGCACAAAGCTTGTCTCACATTTGCCTAATAGTTAACTCTGGTGGTGCTCAACACTCTTTCCCACCAAAGGACAAGGGAGGTAAGAGTAGTTCCTCATTTATTGTACAAAAGCTGATTGGACTGGAAATTAATGGGGTGGAATTAAGGCCAATAAATTTGAATTTGAATTTGAATTTGAACTCAGAGCCTCAACACCCTGCCTTCCCCTCAGAGCTTATTTACAAGACAAAGACTTGGATGATGGGATTATCTTTCAGGGCAAAGCCATTCAGCCACAAACAGACCCCATCATTACATCACCCAGCAAGGTTCAGCCAAGCTACAAAGTTACCCCTGCAGGGCACCATAGGAGTCTGACAACCAATTAGAACATAAGTTCAAATTCAAACTCCAACAGAGGGCATAAAACCCATAAAAACTCTCAGCATCTCTGCCCTTTTCTCCCAGGACTTCAAACCATGAGGTCCTGCTCCATCTCCACCAATAAACCATCCTTCCAAGCAGTCTGCATATTTCCAGTGTCTTTCTCCCCACTTGGAACTGAACTCACATGGATATTTCCTCCAACAATATGTACATTTGCTGACACTTTATGTAAACTTACATTTGTATATCAGTGATGGCATGACCTCACTTGAAGAATGAGATATCCACAGATCTCATTCAGATCTCATATCTCAGATAGAATGCCATAGTGTTAATGTTAAATATGGCATCTGCAGTGTAAATATGCTAAATCACTAAATATGGTATAAAATAAAATAAATGGGGTGGCACCCATAATCACAAACATGAGCAACCATAAATTGCATCTGGTCAAACATTAGCAGCAATATGGCCCAATGCTGATAGCAATGTTTTAATTTTTGTTGCCTTTAGGTGGCAAGCTGTTACTGTCCCCAGCCACCTGAAAATCACTATTTATGGAGCTGATGTTGGACCTGAGAATGTTTTTTATGGGGCCTACATGTAGGATTGTAAACAGGAAGCCCTAAAGCAGAATTTGGGGGGAGGACAAGGGCGGGAACATGAGGTTCCTATTCAAAATCCCATCTCTACACTATGAGAAAAGACCCTAATAAATTTTTAAAATTGGTCCAGCCATCAGATCGATTCTCATTGCACAGAGATGCTTCTTTTAAAAGGTAGGACTATAAAAGAATTACAAAGGAGACTCGCAAAGTTAATGACTCCCAAGTTGGAAGTCAGCCACTCTGCTTTTGTGTGGAGATAACTAGCAGTTTGAAAAGAAGGCCCTTGTCGTAAAAGATAAGACAAATATGGAAGAGCTTATACAATTCCGTTTATGTTCCTTTGTAACAGTTCTCACCTTCATTAGCATTACAAGAGAGCCACAGAAATTGGAAATGCAAGTTTGTGAGAAGCAACATGCAGCTCTGGACTATTTCATCATGGAGAAAATAGAGCTGTGTGAGTGTCTAACAAACAAAATCCAATCATTTTTATTTCCTTTGATAGACATTAAATACAGCTTGGCTACATGTTTAGATGAAAAGTTCTGCCCTATGTATTTTGATGAAAACCTAATTTTAAACAATTAACTATTCCAAATTCTCATCTAAAACTTGACATGGAAAAATAGCTAGCAGCAAGAGAATGTTGTGAGTAACATAGCATACTTTCCTTTTCTCACCGTTAAACTTGCGAAATAATATGCAACAAGAAGTTTAGGATTGAAACAAGGGCTGGTTTCACACAACATGCTGGATTCAGCTAAATGGGTTGCTAAATAGTTTGTAGTTTGATCTATAGGTAGGGAAGCCAAGCACTATCATAGAAAGTTGGATGAATAAGTCATCATAGTAAGCCATAATATGATTTATTATTTTAGACCTAGCATGTTAGGTGAACATAGAAATTGTGATATTGGTTTTTTTTTTTTTATCTAAGTGTCAGGCTTAGATTATTCTATGAGCTTTCATGCATATGATATCCTGAGGTATGAACTAACACGGTGAGGCAAGTTTTAGCTATAAAAATCTAGGTGATTATCATATGGCAGCAGAGAGATACAGAGTTTTAGTCTTGCTGTTTTAGGCTACAACTCTTGGAATTCCTAGCTTAGAACACAATTCTCTTTTAATTTAAATTGCCAACTAAAGGAAAGTAAAACAATAATCTTGCATATTCTCCTAACTTTAACATTTACCACTTGCTAAGTGCATAATCCTGCCCACTCTATGTGCATAGACTACTTCAAAGATCAGTATCTCTATGTCCATGGTTTGGTCTTTGCTTACCATAGTATGTCCTAGATTAAATGTATAGCAACCCTGAACAATTGTTAAAATTGATGGATTAATGCAACTCCAAACACATTTATGTGAACTCAAATATTGTGTTGTGCAAGCCATGGTTTATATTAAGTGCAATAAATAAACTCATCCATTGTAGCTTACTCAGGTAATAAAAAACTATGTTTGAGCACTGCCTAGGTACTACTAAAATGCTTGTGTTTTTCTATTTGTAATCTTCAAAGTGATACATCACAGGGCAATGATTTTTGAACCAAAGTACCTCAAATGGGCCAATCTACAGAATATGTCCAAATCTATGGTCTATTACTCCCATGAGATTAAAAAATTGAACTATTGTGGCCATTTCAACATGATCACACTGCTAGTGATGTGATTGGCATTTCTAACACTCCCCAACAGCTTCTCACAAGTCAATGTGAGCAGGAAATCTAAACTTGATAGTGATCGTCTCTACCAGTTTTCCACAAGCAAAGTTAGTGGGGAAATCAGCAGGAAGTTGCAAGTCTCAGGCCAACAGACAGGTAAGTGGTACTGCCAAATGGGGGAGGGAGTGCAGGGGTGTGGAAGAGCATGACATATATCAAGAAGGGTTCACAAGGGTGTAACACAGTTGTACAGTGTGCACCGGGGTGTGATGCAGGTTGGAGATGGTGTGTAGGGTTGGCCAATACAACATAAACACAGATTATTTGAGTAGAATGCCCAGAGCCTTACCCAAGCAACTTGTATCCCTCCCTGCTAGATCCCCATTGACTTTCTTCCAATAAGCTTTGAAAAAGCAAGATCACTAGGAAAGCCAGCAGGAAATCAGAAATTGCTTCTGCTCCCAATAGTTCCCCCCCCCCATGGTTATTCTGTGGAACTGTTTAGGTAAGTAAATATCTGTGAAATGTTATGTCCTGAATAAACTGAATTGAATCAACGACCCACTGGATCACTAGTATTGTCTAGTATGGAACAAAAGTAGAATTGGCAATATTGGTCTAGAAGGATATTTAGTATAAGGCAGTCTTACACTGTATGTTCCCATGCTTCTGAATTAGTATACTATGTAGTTATCTTGGTTGGTCTGGTTTCATAATGGTGGTGGCCATCAAATATTCCTGGACAATTTGTGACATTTGCATGTATTGTAATATTTCACCATATTATCTATCATTATATGTTCTTCCAATCAAACAGGATTCCGAATTGCTTTGAAAATACTTGCATTCTCTTCTTTGCTTAGCTTGTTCCCTGTGTTTTTGCTTATATTGAAAGGCATCATAACTACTCTTAAACACACATTTGTTCTAAAGGTCCCAAATATAGTTTGCCATTAAGCAATCTGGTATTAGGTGATAGGAAAATGTCTTTGTGAAAATCTAGGCAAGTTACCAGAAGTTAGAAACACATTGAGCTAACTCTACTGCATAGAGAGTCTCCTTGAAAAAATGGTCAGAATTTAAGTTTTCATCGAGTTCAATAGACATTGTCCAACCTAATATGGGTCATGAGAAAACCAGGTTGTGATCCAAAGACTAAATTTATATAGCAGTACGTTAAAATACAGTAGCTAATCTGTAGCTGAATGCATCGTGTGAACATATTCAGTGAAATTAATGTTGTGTGAATCCAAACAGTTGTATTAAGTCAACCATGAGGCAGTTAACCATGAATTAGCATGTTACATGAACACTGTCAGTACAATGTAACACTATATCTTCATATGTTTAGACCAGTGTTTTCCAAACAGGGCATATCCTAAATATATGGACGTCACTTTCTGGAATTCCCCATCCAGCATTAATATTGTTAGAAATATCTGAAGTATATCTATCTGGAATTTGTTTAAGTTGTTTTATATCTATAAAAGCATTGTCAACTTTAAAACTGGAGGGGGTTTTATAAAGTACAAAAGGTTAAAGGGAGACAGACACCATATTCTGCTGAACCAGCTTAAAAATTCTCCAGATGGCTGGAAATCCTGATTATCATCAGTATGGTATTTAGCTATGGGAAGAACTAAAATGATATTCAGCCACCACAGTGTGGAGATCATGCGCATGTAATGTTTCTGCACCTTTTGACTTCTGAAATAGCCAGAACAGAGTTTTTAATGACTGTGAGACAAAAGAATCAAAGAGCCATATATTTTAAATGAAAAAAATAGCTTTATAAAACAAGGTCAAAAATCCAACTTTTTGAAAACACATCTTTTAAATAGGGTACATTCGTGTTCTAAAACAAAATGTACAGCTTCTTAATGATCTACTTGCAACATGCTTTTTTTTTCCTTTTCCTGGAAATTATTTCCAAAAGATATTACATTCTGTACAGACACACCTAAGAAATAATATTTAAAAATCCACAGAGGAAGAATGACGGAAAGATTTACTACAAAACGTAACCTATAAATATCTCCCCATCCCTTTTAGCTTGAAAATAAACAGTACACATTCTATTCATTTCTCCTCTGTAAATTTGAGGGTGAAAACATACAAAAAGCTTTTGACTTGGAAGTTTTATCAACCTTAGAAGTCAGCTAACAGACAATGCAAAAAATTAGAGAGCCTGCTTGTTCTGATGACTTCACTGAAGTTCGGCAAACTATTTAGAATTCAAATTTAAGATTCCTTCATACATTCAAGATTCAATTGCAAAAGGAAACAAAGCAACTAAGTTTTTTTTTTCCTGCAAGAAACAATTATTTAACTGCTTGTTTAGAGCAAGCATCAAACCTGCCATGTATGGATCCACATCTATGCCACTTGGAAAGAGGAAAAAAAATGGCTTTAGATGGTAGAGTTTGTGGTTTTCATAAAAGAAAAAAACGATTAATGAATCGGGCTTGGAGGGAGAAAGGAAGGATATGTTACTTATTTTTTTGCACACATAAAAAAGGTTTCCCTTGGGCCGGAGAAAGTAGCAAAAACATTTTGTTATAGTAACTCAAGTTCATTCAAGAGAAGTGAACATGGCAGGAGATTTGGGACTGAACTGGTAGGAACACTGAAAAATAGACCTATTTAGCTCAGCCAATTTGACACCTGGAGGCTAGGAATATTGGGAACTGCAATTTCTGTCCATCTAAAGACCACAGTATTTTGGACCTATTGAATTGAAACTATAGCAATCATTTCTATATAGTTATGGGAAGCAAAAAATGGGAGGTACTTTTTGAAGCTTTTGTGCGTGAAATGAGTACCACTGACCCTGTTTTGTAGTCTGGTATGTGCTTCATGACAGAGATATAAGTAAGGAGTAGCTTGAAACCCAGTTGGAGAAATGAGTAGAACGGTGTTTCTCAAACTTGTGAGCTTTAAGATGTGTGTGGATGGGCTGGGGAATTCTGGGAGTTAAAGACCATACTTTTTAAGGTTGACATGTTTGAGAAACATTAGATTTTGTTGACTTTAAGATGCATGGACTCCAACTCCCAGAATTCTCCAGCCCTTCCAAACCTGATAATTTGAGAAATAATATTCTGGCGATAGAAGAAGTCACTGGCCTCTTTATGCAAATGAAACTATGCTTTTGCTCTATTTTGGATTTGCATTTGTTGGAGCCTAGCATCTTTTTCCTAGCCAAGACTCACCCTTCTTATAATCAGTAGCCAAGGACAGCAAAGGCCACCAAGATGACACCATGATGTCATATACTGTAAATTAGGGATAAAGGTAGCAGGAATTTTGCATTTAAGACTAGAGACTCTGAATGGATGGGGTGGTGGTGGAAAATTTTAGGAACATTAATACTTAGTGGGCTATAAGTGTTTAAACCAGTGTTTCTCAACCTTGGTGACTTTAAGATGTTTGGATTTCAACTCCCAGAATTCCCCAGCCTTGAAGTCCAAACATCTTAAAGTCACCAAGGTTGAGAAACACTGGTTTAAACAATGACATGGTTTGTCCAGGATGGAATAGGGATTCCTGCCTTGGGTAGAAGGGTTGGACTTTAAGACCTCAAGGTTCCTTCCAGCTCTGTGATTCTACAACAAGTGGTCATCTGCTTCAGCACTTAATCCCAGATAGTTGCCAATGAAGTTAATAAATACATGCAGCAATTTAGATTTCAAATTAATATAAATAGCAAATCAGGATGCTTTTTTTTTCTTTTTTCTTTTCTTTTGCTATTGTTTCTCTCTATGTCCATGGAATTCACTGGAATTCTTGGATGGAGTCAGAGTCCAGATAAGCAATTTTAACATTACAAAACAACAAAAGTTCTAAGATAGTCTAAGCTATCCCAGTCAGTCATATAAATATAAATAAGCATAGGAAAACATTTCCCTTTCCCCCATTTAATTATTGCTAGCAGCAAGTGGCAAATGAAAGATCAAAGGACTTAAAGCTACCCACGTCTCATTTTTACCAAATGGATCTGATTTCCTAGCATTTCTAAGAAAAGCTTCTGGTATAATTTATGCATTGTGAGGCTGTGGAGGAATTTCACCACCTTGCGAAAACCTTGAATTGTTGTTTTGGGAAAATGGTATGATTTCAGATGCTTCAGTCCAAACATCAAGCTTTTGAGGGTGTCTTGGTCTTTATTTTTTATCCTCCACAAATTCAAGAGCTTCAGAATTGGCTCGGTGGATTTGCACATCCTAAAAATCTGTTCGGTTTCTTCTGGGCCCACATTTTTCCCTGGCAAATTTTCCATCAGGATATTGAGCTGTTCAAGGGTGATGTTGAGAGAGCCAATGTGCTTTAAAACACTATTTTCACAAAGATCAATTCCTAAAAAAAAAAAAAAAAGAGTTAAACTTGTTTAGTTCTCTTTATTAAGGTCCACAAAAATATGACTGATCCTATCTCCTTTGCTACAATGGATGTAAGCCCTTCTGTCAATACTTGCTTGAAATCTACCTTACGAATTAAAACCAATGAAACGGAAAATCTGAGTTTATGGACACAATGCCATCTGGGTTGATTAGATTCCATACAGATATAACAGAGATTTCTAGATTTTTAGATTTCTCTAAAATAATTTTCATTTTGTACCCAGTTGTTTTGTGAAATGGTTAATCCAGGTGGAATTCAGCAGGTTCTAGCAAGTTTGTTAGAACCAGTAGTAGATTTTCTAAGCAGTTCGGAGAACCAGTTGTTAGAAGAAATCTCCTTTTGTTTTTTTCCACTTTACAGGGTTAATCCT
>JAEANM010027767.1:0-10486 GCA_017656035.1 Myanophis thanlyinensis
GACTAATGTCCCTAGTGAAGGGGGGCCGAATGTCAGCCTCTAGTTTCTGCTTCATTGATGCTTAGACTCTCTCAGCTTGATGGTTTGCATGCAGTTTGTTCCATTAGCTGACTAGATAACGTCACTAGTGTTAGTGATTGTGTTATTTGCTGCCTGCTTATGTACAGTGGCTTGCCCTGCCAGTGGAAATGTGGTTTCCTCCTATCAATACATGCATACTCAATCCTTGCTAGCATTGATGATGTTGCCTAGCCAGGTAATGAAATGTCTACAAATAAACAAAGTCAAGAGAGCACCAAGGATTCCACAATGCTGAACTGTTCTCCATCTTCCATAGTCCAACCCCACCATTTCTATATACTGCACTACACTGCTATCATTTTATAATGCGCACTACCTCCTTCTGAGAATCCACATGTATTCCTGGTGCTCTGATAAATATGCAACATAATATCAACAATGCATATCTTTGCCCAGTTATTGCCTTTTCACCCAGCTGTTTTAGCCAATCTTTAATATTGTCTTCCAAACCAGGCATAAATATGAAATGAGTTTTACTTTAGGTACCCTATATCTGCAATACGCTCTGAATGCAGTCATCATTCTGAGTGGTTTAAGCAAATAGAATAGTTTTTTAATGTAAAAATAATTATTTCAAATAAATCAGCAGGAGAAAAGAAAAGATAAACCTGACCCAAAATGTCCTATAGATAATGCATTTTAAAAGCCTAGTTTCTTTCAAACAGCTGCATGGTTATTAAAATTTGTTCACAGGGCCTCGATAATTAAACCATTAAAAGCATTCACTGTAGAAAAATTCCCTAGAAACAGCCACTAACAGCTGATGATTTGTTTCAAATTCATTCTTAGAAGTGTTGGTATTTTTAAACAAATAAGAGAAACTGCCATTAAATATGCACTCCATTTTCTATAACATTTTGTCTTGTGCCTTTGTTCTCATATAGACTGTAACTTTTTCAACAAATTTTATTTTATTTGCAAAAACTACTTCTATTAATTGTAATTTTGTATACTTGCAAAGCTGATTTCTGTTCCTTTCATACGTTAAGATTCAGGCTTGGGTCCATAATCTGCTGGCAATTTTTTTCCCCATATTAATAGAAGAGAATATTTGTAGCTCAGGGTTGAACTGTGGGGTCCTTGGTACTCTCTGAGTCTGCTGGTTTCCTTGCAGATGTTTCATTACCAAATTAGGTAATATCATCCCCCCACCCTCACCAACATTGATGATGTTACCTAGTTTGGTAATGAAATGTCTGCGAGAAAACCACCAAACTCTGAGAGCATCAAGGACTCCACAGTTTTTTCCATCTCTGATCTGCATCACTGACCAGGCTAGACCGCTTGAGAAGAAAAACGTATCCAGACTACATATCAGAATGATATGCCCCCAAACAATGGGAAGTAGCTTTCCGTTTTAAACTTTTCCTTTTTCTCCAAATATCAAGTCGCTGCCACTTTAAAAATAATTGTGAATCTCTCTCTTCCTGGATTTTCTTTTGGGGATCAAAATTTAAGTAGAAACAATTCTTCTCACCCAGTTCCAGACACTGTTCACCAATTCCCCTCCAGCACAACACTTAGTTGTTCCTCGGATGTCCTAGCTTCATGCCAGCCATCTTAAACTGCCTTCTCTCCTCGCCGTGGCATAGAGGGAAAAAGAGCCCGGGGTTCAGCAGGAGAGTTGCGATCTCTCCGCTACTGGGCACCCCTCCTTAGCTTCGCTGCCTCTACAAGGTGGCTTTTGGCTCCTTTCATAGTCCACGAGCAGGGAAAAGCCAGCACAGGAACGGAGATCTCTGTTTTCTGTGACTGGTAACATGATGGCTCAGCTGGAAGTCCAAAGTACTCGAATTTTGATCATTTGACTATGGGGATGCTACGATGGTCATAAGTGTGGAAAATGATCATAAGTAACTTTTTTTCAGTGCCCTTGTAACTTTGAATGGTTACTAAACAATGCTTTTAAGTCAAAGACTACCTGTCTATGGAGATTCTCAGCCATCCAGGTCATGGTTGTCCCAAAGGTGGTTTTTCAACAGGCTGGTTTTTCTTTGAAGACATTTCACTTCTCATCCAAGAAGCTTCTTCAGACTTCCTAGTTTTCCCCTGATGTTTTTATAATTCTGAAAGCCTTAGAATTCTAAAAGCCTTTAAATTGTTCATATTTTTTGCCATGCCTAAAAACTTATGTATGAAATAGAACCCTTTATAGGTAGACATTCTATTTTATTTAATTTTTCGACGTGCCCTTGTCAAATACCACAGTTTGCTTATAAAAGAAATGGCGATGATGGTGAACCGTAAGGATATGTTAATTTTTGGAATTAAAGTCCTCTTCGATCATCTTGCTAATCAGTTAAAACTAGCGGTGTCAAATTTGTGGTGTCATGTTGCTGTCGTGTGATGTTTCTTGATGTTTTTTCCCTTCATGGAGCTGGGGTGGGCGTGGCCTGTGCGTGATGCATCCGGCCTGCATAACGCCAGTTTGATATCCCTGGCCATTAAAGCAACCCAAAAGACTACTTTCTTCTCTTGACTTCCAACTTCCGTCTTCTCCAAATCATTTTCCAGAGATTGTATTTCTGGCATCTGGAGAACAAACCACCTATCAGAATAGACTGGAAAAGAGAGGGACAAAGAATTAGGTCAGGTTGCAGAATTGTATACTATCTAACATACCTCTGTTGCTGTTTAACTTAGCTAACCTAGCTAACTTATTTAACCATCTAATTTATCCCTGTTGCGTTCTCTGGTCCTGTTTCCCAGATGTTGAGAAAAACCCATAGAAAACAATCTGAATATTGTCATATTCTTTGATTGATTTTGACGTGCTTCTTGAAATATATTGTGTGTGACATAAGATAATGAGTTGATGCAATAATCTGGATTGTACTGCAGCCAATTTTTGAATTTCTTTGAAGAGAAGAAGAGAGAACATTTAGATTTTATAATGGGTCTCTTAGCTACTTCCTACAGAAAGTCAAAGGAAGGACAAGATTTGACTAATTGTAGAAGACGTTTGTGTGGGAATGGTGAATTACAGTGAATTGTCTTCTCTACTTTTTCTCTATAAATTGGAATTAATATTTACATCCCACAAATTGAGTTTCTCTAGGACGTAACTCTTGGGCCTGCTCTTATAGCCATTTCACTGGACTATTAACCACAAGCTAAAATTATCTTAAATTTCTGAATAGGTACTGTTGTATATCCAACACCTGAACTGGCTTCATGTGTCACTATGTTTTACAAACATTATTTATTAAAATAATCCATCCCTTTGCTTAATCTTTGCAAATCTCATTGCCATTCATATGGTGATAAAAAATGAAGATCGTTCTTTATTAACCTAAGGAGTTCCATGCTTTCATTTCCACTTGTTGAGCTCTCGATCCATGTACGCTACATCCATTGGCAGAACCCGGCCTAGACAAATGTAAGAATATGTTTGCATATATCCTTGAAGAAGATTGCTTAAAATAAACCAAAACGCTTGCTCATTTTTCCTGGCAAGATATACTTAGTGTTATGTCAGCTGAACGGAAAGAGCTGTTTGTCGAAAGCTTTATACCTGTGCAATCCATCACCGAACCATTATTATGACCTTGTTGTGGTCTGTGATAATAAGTGGGAGTTTTCTAAATGAATGATTTTTATATCAAAAAGAAATAGCATTTTGGAGGCAGATTCTTAATTAGAAATTGGAATAGGTAAGCCAAGTGCAATAGAACAGTATATTTTCATTTAATATTATGGTAAAAATGCACTTGGAAAAGGCATAAACTTAGATGGCAAGGATAGGGACAATGGAAAGTTGCCTGGATAGTGCCCCTGAATTCAAAGTCATCTTATCTTTTAGTTCATCTATGCCAGGGGTTTCAAACTCAAGACCCAGGGGCCGCATCTGGCCCCCAGGGTACTTAGATCTGGCTCCTAGGGCCACCCTGGAAACAGTGAAGGACCAGTCTGCAGTGCTTCTGCCAACGAAAACCAGTTCCCGAGCTCCGTTTCACTGGCAGATGGTTTCAGGAGGCCATGACAGCTGAAAACAGAGCTCGAGAGCCGGTTTTCGCTAGCATAGCACTCAGACCATCACTGGTGCTTCTGACAGGAGAGACGTCAAAGCTAGCCACACCAACTCTGGCCACGTCCACCCTGCCCCCTCAAGTCAAACACAACCCTGATGCAGCCCTCAATGAAATCGAGTTCTGTTCTGTCCCAGGCCTCTCCAGTACACGGAAGCAGACCTGGCTGTCTGCTACAACTAATGGGGGAGATAAGCAACCCCTTGGTTGGGAGCCCAGAAAGCTATCTCAGTGAATACCAGTGTCAGGGTTCCACACAACATCAGCAATGCAATCAGAACTCCCAAAAAACAAAGTCCAAGGAATAAGATTTTATTGAAGACATTGTTCTGGTACCATCTGTAGAACTCCAGAATCTAAAGATTCCCAGGCTTTCTTCACCCAAGTAAAACTGAAAGTTCCACCCCACTAATTATCACATGTTAGTTTCCCTCCAACCATTTCAAAAAGAGATCCAATGACCCCTTTAGATACTTCCCCTCGCAGGTGTGAAATGTCCAGAGAAAATTCTCATGAGAACCAGACTTAAAAGAATGAAAACAAGATAACAATTCCGAGTTGCCGTTTCCAACTCCCCTTTTGCCCTCTCAGCGACCTTGCATTAGAAAAAGAGAAAATGTGTCAAATCTAAAAGGCCCGAAATTTTACTGTAGACAATGGCTAAATCCTTTAGTAGAAATCCCCCCCAATAAGAATATCCTTTTAAATCTTGACAACCAGTTCCGAATACAAAAACTCACAGAACTATCCAAATCCTTCCTCACATGGCTGCATTACCAAACGGTTGTTTCCTGCAAAGTTCCCCTCCCTTCGCTCCTCCTATAAGCTCTCCAGGAGGGACCAATCATTAGCCATCTGTATTCTATTTTCTTCTCTGGTCCTGCTTCTGAAGCTGTTCCCTCCTCCTCACAGCCCTACACATACGCATGTCAGGGACAGCCTCCCTCTGTCCTTCCTCACTGCTCCCTGACTCTGAAGCCAACTGGTGGCCTGACAGGCCTCTCTAGTCCCCGCTCTGACTCCGAACACCCCCCAGAGTCTTCCTCAGCCTCCAGGGCAATCCCATAGTGTTCATCACTGTCAGATTTCACTAACAGCTCAGCCGGCCGCTGTTGGGCCACAACAAGTTCAACATCCCTGAATTACGCCTTTAACAAAGATTCATCTTAATGATCCCAATCTGATTTCAGATTAATTTTCCTTTGTTCAACCGAAATATGACTACAGGGAGTCCTCGACTTACGACCACAATTGAGCCCAGAATTTACATTGCTAAGTGAAACATTTTCACATCAAAATGTGTTGAGTACCAAATTCAATGAGTTTCAAAGCAGTTTAGTACCGAAGTACCACTATATATGTATTGTTCAGTTGAACCAAAAGCTTCTTTGGAAATATAAATTCTGATGATGAGTTTATGGAAATGAGAGATATAGCCATAAGGAAATGCTGTAACAGGAGACAACGCTAGGCAAAGCAATCAGCAAAGGATACTATGTGAAGCTGTTTCAGACTGCAGGAGTAGATCACATTGGAATTCAGAATGCACACTGCTCCTATATATTGGTTATGGCATATAATGAATGGAATGTATATGTCTGGATGTATTTGAAGAACTTGTGTTTGAACCCACTGGACAGTTTTGGTGAAAGCTTCTCTTCCATTATTCACCATCATATTTCCTAAAAGAACCTATGCTTATTAAATAATACCAGGTGTCTTATGAAGGATGTTTAAAGTTATTTCTGGATTAAGGTTTTGCAAAAAGAAGTATTAATATTTTTACTCCTTTGGATTTTGTTCTTATCGAAAAACAACTGAATTAAGGCGGGCTCATTGTCTTTGATGGGTTTCCTTTGTTACTATGAAACAGAAGTATCTTCCTAGAATAATAGGTTAACAACATGTCCTAATGGCAGTTAATACTGGTGAACAAGGGGAAAAACACATGGGCGTTTAGGGAACTGCTACAAAAAGAAATATATGAGTTATACCCCACTGTTGTTCATCAATATAACTCGTATAATGAGTTATACCCCACTGTTGTTCATCAATATTAGTAAAATGCAGATATTTGAATCATGGTAGTCTTGTGTTCAAGTTCCATCTGGCTGCAGGTAGTGATATAAAGTATCTCAGATGCTTCAGCTATCTGTTTCCTCCAACACATAGATTATGAGGCAAGAATCAGAAACAAGATTGATGTGGATGTCCAGAGGTGAAATTCAGCAAGTTCGCTAGAACTGGTAGTAAATTTTCTAAGCAGTTCAGAGAACTGGTTGTTAGAAGACATCTCCTTTCATTTTTTTCCACATTACAGGGTTAATCCTGTAAGGAAGGCAGGAAAAAACCATTCTGGTGTTGTTTCTGGCCTCATCTTTATTGCCCTGCTTACAGAAACTGCCCACCCAGTCACATGACCCCATAGCCACAACCACCAAGCCACGCCCACAGAACCAGTGGTAAAAAAGTTGAATTCCACCACCTAAGTCACCTAAGCTTAATTTCTAAATCTCTGATCTTATTTTGGTATGGATGATATTGCTCTGATATTGTATTGCCCTGGAAAGGAAACACAAAGGTTGGCAGAGTTTTCATAAACTGACTCTAGTTTGTTATCTTTAAATGGCAACGACAGCAAGATTGTAAGAAAGCTTGGAGTGATTGTGAAAGAGGTAGGGGTGGGATTCTGCAGCAATTGTTTCCTTAACTCTCTCTGCTCAGATATTGACCAGTGGAATAAGGTAATTGAACAGCTGGGAACGCCCTGTCCGGAATTCATGAAGAAACTCCAGCCCACAGTGCGGAACTACGTGGAAAACCGGCCTAAATATGCTGGCCTAACTTTCCCTAAACTTTTTCCAGACTCTCTTTTTCCAGCTGATTCAGAACACAACAAACTCAAAGGTAAGAACAACAGCGACGCACGAAGCATGCATGAACTAGGACATGGGTGTCAAACTCAAGGCCTAGGGGCCAGATCCGGTCCGCGGGGTGCTTAGATTTCGTCCACCCTGGAAACAGTGAAGGACTGGCCCGCAGTGCCTCTATCAGGAAAAAACAGAGCTCAGGAGGACCATACAAGGCCCGCCCGAGCTCTGTTTTCGCTGACAGAGGGTTGCAGGAGGCCGTCACAACCGAAAACGGAGCTCGGGAGCCCGTTTTCACTGACAGAGCCTGCAGGCCACCACAGGTGCTCCCGAGAGGAGTGATGTTGAGCTGGCCACACCCACCTGGCCACGTCCACCCCAGCTCCCGAGGTCAAACACAACCCTGATGTGGCCCTCAATGAAATCGAATTTGACACCCCTGAACTAGGACAAGTTTGCTTTGCATTAGAAATGTATTTATTGCATTTACATCCAAGATTCCTGCTAGGGGGAAACCCATGGCAATATATATGGGATCAGCAGGACAGTCTCCCTTCTGATCACTGACTGGATCTGGATCTATGAAGCTTTATTAAGTGTCCTGCCTCGTGTCAGAGAGGCGTTGCTAAATGCATCTCCCAGTTCTGCTGTTCCTAATGTGGGGAAAGGATCACGGCTACAATTTCATTCACTTTCTTTTCAGCCTTACAAATATTTACAGGTAGTCCTCGACTTATGACCACCATTGAGCCTCACATTTATGTTGCTAAGCAAGACAGTTGTTAAGGGAGTTTGGCCCCATTTTATCACCTTTCTTGCCACATGTGCATCACTGCAGTTGTTAAATTAGTAACCCGGTTGTTAAGTGAATCTGGCTTTCCCATTGGCTTTGCTTGTCAGAAGGTTGCAAAAAGGGATCACGCAACCCCGGGACACACTGTATAACGCTCATAAATATGGACCACTTACATTCAACATTCAAATTTTGATCACATGACCTGCAATGATTGTAAGTGTCACTTTTTTCAGTGCCGTTGTAACGTCACATGGTCACCAAATGAATGGTTATATGAGTCGAGGACTACCTATACTCATATTCACCCCAAATGATCTAAATAAGGGGTGTCAAGGCCTGGGAGCCGGATCTGACCCGTGGGATGCTCAGATCTGGCCCTCAGGGCTGCCCTGGAAACAGCAAAGGACCAGCCTGCAATGCCTCTGCCAGTGAAAATGGAGTTCTGGAGGGCTACCCTCCCAAGCTCTGTTTTCGGTCACAGAGGGTTGCAGGAGCCATCACAGCTGAAAACGGAGCTCGGGAGCCCGTTTTCTCTGGCTGAGCACTCGGGCCACCACAGGCGCCCCCTGGCGCATGAGTGACATTGATCTGGCCATGCTCACCCTGGCCACGCCCACCCCAGCTTCCGAGATCAAACACAACCCTGATGCGGCCCTCAATGAAATTGAGTTTGACACCCCTGATCTAAATGGTTTTTTCCATATCATACCTTGAAAATGCTAAGCAGTGATGCCAGGTGGTGGCCAGGTAGGTTAAAAAAAGTCAAGAGGGGACCATAACAGTGTGCAATCAAAGACTTCTTGCCCTTTTTTACATGCCTTGCATGTGGTACATGCTCAAAGGGAAGCTCTTTGTGCCATTGTGTCTGCATCTCGATTTTTTTGATGTTCCAGGGTGCTCTAATGGCATCAGCCAACAATTATGACAGATTTTCTTCTTCTAGTCTCATCTCATCTCTTTTGGTGATACGTAGGTTAGTGTATTTACAAGGCTAGGTTTATGCATACACACAAACTCATACATATACATGCATACTGGTGCTGCTGACCATAACTCCTTTCTTATTTTTATATACCTGTCACCAGAATAGGGTCATCATTGTGTTGTCAAATGTCACAGGCTACAGGCTTGATTTAAAACCAGGCTGCACGCTGAAATTTTGTGGATAAATTTAAATGAGTGGTGAGAAGGTCCTTGGAAATATAACTGCTACATAAATATATGTGTTCATCATCTACTATTTTTATCCCCATCTGGTTTTTTTCCCCTGGAAATGTTTAATCCCAAACTTACAATTCCTACTATCAAAGGAAGGACAATTAGGTCTGTTAAATTTAATTACCAGGGATGGGTGGATTAATGTAGACCTCTCCAGATGTCTAAGGATTGGAGAATTCTGGAAGTTGTAGTCCCAACACAACTGTTGGTACCAGTTGGAAAAATCTCTTTCTGGTTTGTTTCATTATGAAAAGTTGTGTTTTTAGTGTGGGTGTTGTAGCTTAGGGCATTAACTAATTTTGAACTAAATGCATGTGTAGACCTATTCTACTCCCATTTCCATATGAAACAGCATCTAAATCTTACCTGAGCTTAACATTTTCCAGTTTAACACAGAAAAGAAAGTAGATACACAAATACACATGTATTTGTTTGAACAAAGGTTGTGAGTGAATGCAAAAACAAAACGTAATAATCAGTTCATGTTAGCTATTTGGAAAGGTTTAATTGTTGAGATGCCCCTTCAGACGATCAGGGCCTAAGCTGGAACTTGCAAGACTCTGAATAAATTCACATGAAATGTTGGTAGAAATTGTGAAGGCCAATAGTTCAAATGGGCTTGAATTGATCCTTTGTTAGTAGTTAGTGCCACCTTCACTTTTGGCAGATTTGATACGGATAATTGAAAACCGCCTTGATAACCACACGGTGCCAGATGAAATGCAGCCATTGTCTGCCCTAGATTTGAATAGAGATGATTTAAATATAAATGAAACCCGTGATTGTCTTCAAGAGGAAAATAAACTTCCTAAGAAAACACGGATTGATGGGAAATGTTTTCATTTACAGCTCTGGAATCGACCAACTTAAAATGTGTATCAATTTTGAAGGCATAGATTCCTAAAGCTGCCTGCAGTGGCAATGCACAGTGCTTGCTAATCCGCTACAATTTGCATGTCATTTATTTACACATATATTTATTTCCCTCTTAATTCTTTCCTCATCCAACTTCACTCCTGTGGTGAAACAAAAGCACACACAAAAAGGAGGAGGGGGGGGGGGTTAACAGGGGATTTAAAACATACGCAGAGAAAAAAATCTTTTTTTCTTTTGTTGCCTTCCTGAATTAAACTTGCAAATATGTTTTTACGTGCATGAATTCATCTATCAAAAAAATGTTCCATCTCTGATAATGATATGACCGAGGAACAACAAAGAAAAGTAAAATTCAAAAAAAAAAAAATTTCCAGTGAATACTTAAATCTTTATTTGTTTGTGGTTCTGTATATGCTACTACCTATCTTATGCAGTTTGGCCTAAGCAGGAATTCTCATATTCCTTAAAGTTGTGCGATTCCTCTGATGCATTGCAGTCTAAATTTTAGAGGAGCAAAAGCTCAGAACAATTTACAATGCTTGGACTTCAACAAATCTCCAGCTTATATAAAACATGAAGTTCAGCATCAAAATGGACTGGATCTATCTATCTATCTA
>JAEANM010027768.1:0-10486 GCA_017656035.1 Myanophis thanlyinensis
AGCAAGAGAGCACAGATCGAAACCGCGGACGATCGCGGATTCCGACCTGCCGCCGAAGAAGCCAAACAGGAAGTCCCTAAGTCCAGCTATACTTGTATACCATTTATGGGTGTGATTTGTGAACTCACTCTGAATGAATTCAATGAATTGTAAAGCATATGCAAACCATCAACTTTCTAATAACTGAGTTAGGTAAAAATGGGAATGTAGAAGAACTGCAATTGCTCCTCAAGCAGGAATTATGGGTCTAAGAGGACCCCCAGATTGTGCACCAGGTTTGCCAGGGGCAGTGTAATCCCATCTAGCACAAAAGATGGCATAGTTCTAGAACCAGCAGGCCCCGCAAATCTAAGGCTATTCAGTTTTGCAAGAGTTCAGAAGCATGTAGTTCCTATCCAGACAATCATAGCCTTCAGGCATGAGAATAAAATGTCTCTGGTATTGCTTAATTGATCAGGCAGAGAAGATTTGTAATCATCATCACCACACCTCCATCCCTGCCCCAGAGTCTTAGTTGATGCCACACCAAAAGCCAGCTGGACATATGCCCAAAAGAACCATCCCCCTTCCAGACCTAGACCCAGTCTCAGTGATGCATATCAGGTCATCAATTATTAGATCACTTAATGAGGGATGCCATATTACAGACCAACTTGACATTTAGAAGGTGCAGTGAAAAACAGGGGCATAGAAGATTTGCTGATAGGGCAAGGTCAAGGAGCTGGAACATAAAACCAGCATAAGACAACAGTCCTGTGTTCCCTGAAAATGTCCCACTTCCTGTTTCCCACCATACTTCCCCCTGCCCATCACCATCATTATATTATGGCCTGCTTCCACACAAATGTCAGCTCCATCCCCACATCCAAGACTTGGAACCTACCATTATTATCCTTTCGAACCATCCCTGTAAGGAGAAGCCACTTTAGATTTATAAGATCTCACTGCCACCAGGATACCCAGCCATCACCTCCCCTACCTTGGTACAATACACTCATCACTTACATCACTTTCATACACATCAAAACTCACAAAAACCCTCCCCTACTACTCCCACCAGCTAGTAGAGGGCTTCCATCCATTCAGCTCCCCCCCACACACACCTACTTGTCTTCTGATTCTCATCCAGAAAAAGGAATAAAATCACAATTTCATAAACCCGTCATGACAAACCAATCTTAAGTTCAGCCAAGGAAACTCTTATATAGGGAACATTTTCCTTTTTGCATTACAGGGAAAAATAGATATATTCTATATATAGTAGATGGAGGAAAGAAGGTTGACTTTGTTGGAAAACAGTAGGGGTGAGTGATTTGAAGATCAAGGGTTGTGTGCAGTTCACAGAACCCACAGAATGCCATTTTAAAATCATTTTCAAAATGGCTGAATTTCAGAAGGACAATTTTAGGCTGTTTTCTGCAGTTGGGGAAAGGGATTGAGGTTAGGACAAGCGTGTCCTCCCAAAATCATCTACTCTCAATGCCACCATTTAAAAAACCATGAAAATTGTAAAATGTTCCCACAAAATCAGCCATTTCACCCCTTCCAATTATTATTTTCTGGACTAGACAATCATGCCTCGTTGGGTCATCGTTTCAGAGATACTTCCTTACCTAAACAGTGAAACAGACCAGTGGGAGTCGGAGACAACTTTTAACCTCCTGTTGTCTTCACCACTGAATTTCCTTGTGGAAATCTGACAAGCAGCACTAGAAACCTTCCTTCCCTCCTTTCCAGCCATCCATTTTTTCCTTCTTCCCTTCATTCCTTCCTCTATGTTTTCTCCCTCTTCCCTTCCTTGTTCCTTTCTTCCTTTACTCCCTCCCTCCCACCCTCCCTCCCTTCCTACAACATTAAGTTTAGACTTCCTGCTGGCTTTCCCACAAGGAAACTTAATGACTTAAGCTTAATAGATAACAATTGGTGGATTTAATAAATAATAATGGGTGTCACAGGAATTAGGGATGGTTCGTGGCAATATGGTGAGGGTTTAGGATGGGTGTGTGGGTATGCATGAGAGGTGCAGTGGAAATTAGAGAGGGCATGTTGGAGTGGAGGTCAGGAAAGGTACACAGGGGGCGTGTAAGAGTTGCAGTGTGCATCAGGAAGAACATGCAGGAAATTGTCAGGCGTGTTGGAAATGACAATCACATGACAGTAGCTAATTATGGCAGCACAGTAATACCAACTTTCCAAAATTTCATTCCCACAGGAGTAATGGATCCTGGATTTTGTAAGTTATCCCAAAATCTGCATTTTGTAAATTATTCCATTTGAGTTACGTTGATTCAAAAATTGTTGTCCCATGATGTATCATTTTACAGATTATGAACAAACAGACATGAGTGTTTTAATAGCATATACATAAATGGTGTGTCAGAAGATCACAACATAATTCTGTTGTAGCAAATACTTTTCAAGGGATATCTGTCATCTAAGTATGTATAAAAAACTACAGTGAATATAGATTCTCAATTTTTTTTTCAAATTCACTGAATGTTTTTACATCAGGAAATATATTATCAAAACAACCTTTAAAAAATTTTAAATCTACGTGAGCAAGCCTTAACATTTTTTAAAAATATACACAAATTTGAAAATACTTAAAAAGCAGTAAATTGTTGGCATCAACAGAATGAGTACCAATGCCACCTACTTACTTGTCTAAGGAAAGCTAGCAACATATTATATTTCTGTTAAATATAGTTTTGTTTTAGGCAATTTTTCTGACTACAAAGCATACTAGCTTTGTAGTTCAGAATGAAGTATCTGCAACAACTCATCTGCTCTGCAAACAGTTAAAATTATTGAAGATGGTGTAGCCTCCTGTTGCGTAAGTTCTGACATTTTCAAATACTACATAACAGCCATCAAATTATTCCCTTCAGGATATTCTATGCAAAGTGCACAAAAAAGTAAACAGTAGTAAACAAAAGAAAATAGATAGGAGATAAAACAAAAGGAAAGAAAATTTAACTAGTTCTAGTTGAAGTGCAAAAATTAATATACCTCCAAGTCAAATTGTATGTTTCAATAAATCTCTAGAGTGAATAAAAACTGCTACAACTTTTGCATGAAATGCCTACTTATATTATATGAAATTATATGGAGATTCAAAATTAGAAAAGAGCGAATATAGTAGTGTTTTGAAATATTTCCTTTGGCAGAAGTAATAGCTTTATTCCTTTAGGCTGATCATTTTTTTTGTTCCCGTTTGAGAATTGTTCCTCACTATTTCTTATAAAAAAATTCTAGCTCAGAAATAATCAGGATTCTTGCAGGCACTGCATGTTTGAGATCTCCCCACGGATTTTCAACAGTATTCCACCAGGACTGGAACAGGCCATTCCACATTTTTCCCCCTTTCCTGTAGGTCAGGGGTCCCTAACCCCTGGTCTGTGGCATGCCAGAAACTGGACCATCCAAACAAGTGAAGCCCCATCTGCAGGATGCAGGTAGCACACGAAACCATGCCCCCCCTCCAGTCCACAGAAAAACCTCTCTCCATGGCATGGGTCCCTGGTGCCCCAAAAGATTGGGGTCACTGATATAAATAACTTAATGTCAATTTGGTAGCATGTTTCAGATTGCTATCTACCAAAACATCCAAATTCTTTTCAGTTTTTGTTTGAAGACTTTGCTAAAATAGTTTCTCAAACTGGCCAGAACTTCAGAACAGAACCTGTTCATTTTGGAATTCAGTGAAACATACAATTTGATCTAAAGTTTTTCATGTCAGTGTATTTCCCCATATCATTCTCACCAGGCTAACTATCCTTGCTTCCATCATGCACATGCACCAATTAATAGATCGACTATTATTTAAACTGCTCACTTTTTTAAAAGATCTCATCAATTACATTAAACTATAATATTCTCACTCTTCCTTCATATATTGTTCTATAACTTGAACTCATTATATCTGACCAACCATTTCCAGGTACTTCTTTCACCCTCATCTCAATATCCATTGTTTCCTAATTAAACCAGAATCTTTCAAATAAAAAACTATTAGAAAACAAAACTGATTTGTAATTTATATGCAATATTTTATTCAGGAACTCAAGGCAGCACAGATAGCTTTCCTTCTATTTTTCCCCACAATAACCTTGTGAGGCAGGTTGAGCTGAGAGAGAATCAATCATTCACGAGATCAGAGTACAATCTAAGTTTTCTCAATGCCATTCCAACAGCATCACTACTACATCTCACTGGTTCTCTCAACCACGATCTTCTACATGAAAGTGATGCAATATGTAGCTAAAAACGCTAAACTCTTTGTCCCAAAACAATATCCTTTCTATACTTTCTGGTTAACTTTCTGGTTCCTCTCTGCCATTTGTATTACTTGCAATCTGTAATATCATAGATGTGAACTATACCCTCTTTCATACTATTGTAACATCTGTCGATGGTAGTAGCCAAAGAATGCTATCAACATTTAACGCTGTTTCCATAAGAAGAAATGGGAAAATCTACTGGAAGCATACAGCTGTATACAGTTGACTATTATCAATTTTATTTCAATTCTAGTTTTTTGTAAACAAGTATAGAATCTTGAATAAACCTTGTCAAAGTACACTTATTGTAGAATCGGTTTCTGTATAGTATAACATAGCATAGCATAGAATACATAGCATAGAATACATAGCATAGCATAGCATTAATATAGCTATTGTCATTGTACAACAAAAATGGTTTAGCCCCTTCTGGTGCAATCCGTAACAGACAAATACAAAACATGAATATATAGAATAATCCCTATACAAGTGATTGGAAAAAAGGGAAAAAAACCATAATCATACCTTTCCATATGTACATAGTTTGATTATAAGGCATCATGTCTTATTCTACAAATCCCGCTACTATGGTCATCTAACTAAGTAGCTGCCTATCATTTTCACCCAAAAGCCACATGTTTCAAGCTAGCAACTGTGGTAAACAGACATAAAACTGGCAGAATTTCTAAAGCAAACATGAATATTTATTCAGAGCACTATTTAATTCTTCCAATTTTAATTGCTTGTAGTACATTTTTAGTTTTTAATCATGTTGTAAGCTGCCCAGAGTTGCTGTATCAATGAGATCTATGGCATAAAAGTTTAACAAACAAATATGGATCCAGACCTGTATGTAAAAAAGCAACAAAGGCCACATGTAAATCAATATATAATGTGTATTAAAATATATCAGGATTCTTTTGCACAGAAAATCTTTGCTCTGCTTGAGGTTGTCATTCTTATGGCGTGCTGGGCTATATCTGAACAGAGATACTGAATCCAAAATCCATATTGAGGCAACAACGCTATCAGGTCAACCCCAGATTACCAAATAGCATGTACCCTTTTGAAACTTCTGAAACTTTTCATATAATGTAAGGATAAAATAAACCTTTAGAAAAAGAGAGGTGGTAAGTGCTGTATAATTCGTGCCCCCAAAAGGATTTTGTACATCTGTACATAAGTACCTTGTACATAAGTACACATCTGTACTTACTTTCTGTAAGAAATGTCATTTGCTCTTTGGCCAGATGAGTTGGCCAACATATAATGTGAATGAACTCCATTTGCTATCTTTATTATGAACAAACTTTTATTTTGTCAAAGATTCACCTGCTTTATGACTCACAGTAAACTTAAAGTAATTCCATTCTAAATACAATCCTAGGAATATCCATTCCAAAGTAAGTTATTTGAGGTTCAGTAGGACTAACAGTTCACTGCTACACATGTGTCTGTTACAAAAATAAGTCCTTCAGTGTGAGGCTTACTTCCCCAAAAATATGGATAAAATTACACCTTGGCACCCAGATGACTATTATCTAGCTGCAGTCTTAGACAGACAGAAACAAACAAAACCAAAGCCCTTTCCTAAAACACTGGCTATCAGTTCTTCCAAAACTAAACTAACCAAGGCCTGGGAGACCTAAGAAACTTTCTTTAAGATTGTAATACTACTCTAGATGAGCTACCTTCAAAGAAGAATCCTTATTATGGACTGGACTACCACCTATCTTTACTGGAGGTGGTGGAAGCTGCAAATCAACACAGTCTTCAGGTTACTACACTGAGGAAGTCTAATCCGGATGAAAAGATGACCTTGTCACCTATATAAGCAACCACATAAACCATCTTGGGCTCTTTTTCAGTCCAGATTTCCTCATTCTAATTAGTCCTTCGAAAATCCCACAATGGACGGATGAGGCTTCCCAGCACGCGGTCGTGCAACTAAAGGCGGGTCTACCTACGCGCAATTGTTGTGACAACCTCTACACGTCCACTAACACTCGTGCCCCAGTCAGGGCGCTGCTCTTGTCCGGAGCCCTCGGCTCGGGATTATTCTTGGCCCTTAAGGCAGACAGGCAGGCAGGCAGGCAGGCAGGCCTTGGGGTATTTAGCTCTCCTCCTCCAAGATCACGACCAGTGGGGGCTCCTGGGCCTCTCCTATTTGAGAAAGCCTGCTTGCTTGCCCGGCTGCACCCACTCACCCACCCACCCGCCCTGGACACCAAAGCGGGCTCCGTGGAACTCGCATATCCCCGCCCGAGCTCCGCTGAGCCCACCCGCGCTGCGCGTGAACGTGCGCGAGGGAAGCGCGCCTTTTACAGCCACGGGGGGTGGGGGAGAAGGAGGAGGAGGAGAAACCATCCCGGGGTGGCGGCGGGGCCAATGCTAACCTGCATGCCGCCTCCGTCCGCCTCAGCTTCGGCCGTCCGCAGCCTCTTGCTTTGGCCGCTCTCGGCTCCGTCCCCGCCGGGCATCGGCTGCTCCAGTTCGGACTCCCGCTTGACCCCTCGAGGGGCTGGAACGCCGACGCCGGGCACGAGCTGCTGGTGCTGGATGCCCTCCTCCATCCGAGCCGGACCCCGGCCGCCCCGTTTCCCCTAGGGGGAGCCGCTGCAGCCGCCGCCGCTGCCGCTTCTCCTTCCTCTTCTTTTACAGTCCCCACAAACAGACCACCGGTCGCGCTCTCTCCGCCGCGGCTCTCAGGCCCAGCCCGCCGGGTCCAGGCAGGACCCCCGGGAGCACGGCTGGGAACGTCTCTGCGCCCCCCTGGCCAGGAGAGCCCTGCGAGCAGACGTCCCCAGCGGAAGCCCCCCGCCGCAAGAAGACCTCGGACACGGGCTTCGGCCCGCCGAGCAGCGCTTGAAAGCCCCGCAGGAGATCACGGCGGCGGCGGCCCCAGCGAGAGCAATCGCCGCCAGAGACGTGGAGAGGAGGGGCGGGGGGGGAGAGAGAGAGAGAGAAAGGAGAGGAAGAGAGGCCGAAGCCCTTCGATTGTCTTCGGAAAGGCCGGAGAGGAGTTACGGCTCCTTACGATCTCCCCTCCCACCCTCCTTCCTTCCCTCCCGTTCGGCAATCTTCGTAAATGGCGAAGAGGGGCGGGGAAGGTGAGCTGAAGGGCGGAGCTTACTGTGGCGGTACTTGGGACTTTCGCCGGGAAGGGCGGGTCGGGGGGCGCGTTGAGAGGAGGAGAAAGCCTGAGGTGGCTGGTTTTTGTCGGGCGGCGGCTGAGGGAAGGCGGGTTTTTGTTTTTTGTTTTTTAAAGCCACCCCTCCTCAGCTAGGGCCATGCAAGATGAGTGAAGACCGTTGGGTTTCTGTTTTATAGATAAACAGTCCGTGTCCTCTCCTGTCCGTCCGTCTGTCAGTCGAAGAAACCGCGCCAGACAGTCACATTCCTTAGTTCAGTTTCTTCGCTGCCAGCGCCATACGGGAAACATTTATAATCCAGCATTCTGTGCGACCATCGATACTTCAAACACTAAACCCGCAAGCTTTTCTTTTGCCGCGAAGTTTATGGAATTTAACTGGGAGAGAGCATGGTTTAGGGTTGTATTTTCCGCGTGTTAGAAGGCACTTTTAATTCTTTTAAGTGTTTCTCAACCTTGACTTTAAGATGTTTGGACTTCAACTCCCAGAATTCCCCAGCCGCCAAGGTTGAGAAACACTGTTCTATGGTGTTTCTACAGGAGGGACGAATAGGAAATCCGGTGGTTCCCGGTTGCCAAAATCTATCTTTACGTTTGAATTTTTAGGGAGATCATTACTGTGCTTTATTACCATTTGAACATAGCAGAGATGAGGTGTGGAACAATGTGGTAGATACTATTGGTGCCCGCTGAAAAATTCTGCATTTTCAACCATTGTTAAAACTTGATTGAAAAGATGTATAAAAGACAAGGTAGGGAAGGTGTTGCTTTTTAGCTCTCACTGTTGTGCGGTGTTTCTCAACTTCAGCTGCTTTTAAAAACATGGACTTTTATTCCCAGAATTCCGTATCTGGCATGGTGGCTGGGGAATTCTTGGGACTTAACAAGTCCGTATCTTAAGCTGCCAAAGTTGAGAAATACTGCCTAGTCTGGTGAGTTGAGATGACCAGGAAATGGGTGTGTGTAACCTTACCTTCCTATGTCACAAATCAGACAGCAGAAGAGAAGTTCTTAAGTCTTAAGGAAGGTTTCCTGACAGAACTCAATCCCTGAGGTTTGTTTCAGATCTAGAGGTCTATTAAATAGGTTGCAGAATGACAAAAGAAACATGTAACTGGAAAAAAAAAGTGAAATCCAATCTCAGCTTGTATATTTAGAACAGTGTTTCTCACTGTTGGCCACTTGAAGATGTAGGGATTTCAACTCCTAGAATTCCCTCATGACGGCTGGAGAATTCTGGGAGTTAAAGGCCACACATCTTAAAGTGGCCAATGTTGAGAAACACTAATTTAGAGTTCCTAAAACACTTAGGAAAAAGTGGTCAGAAGGAGGACATCTGATAGCTGTGGCATAACTGAGCTGCCTGTTTCCATTTCCTTAATTCTCAGTGGACTTCTTCATATAAAATTTAAAGCCTCAACCAATGTGTGATGGTTGAAGAAGATGGAAATTGCTGTAAATTTATTTTTATTAAAATAACCTTAATAATAATAAAAAATAGATTTTGAAAGAAAACTGAGCTGTTTTATAAGTCATCAAAACTGTTTTACTGACAGTGGTGCCAAAGACAACTTAGTTTATTCTTAGCTTCATTTTTCAGACACTTTACTTTATTCTTAGTTCAGCCTAAAACAATGGTTGATGAATAAAATTATCTAATTTCTGTTTCTGAATTCTAATTACATTTACGTTTATGGTATTTGTATTTTTTTAAAGTAGTAACTTTCGTTTTTTTGTTTTTAATGTATATTGCCTAACAGCTATTACTATGAAATGACTAACAATAAATAAGTGCAGCGACGTCCTTTCCTTACAGCTTGTTTTCCAACCCTTCAACAATGGTTTGGATCTCTCTACTGCATATATTCAATGATAATACAAAAACATTCCTTCTTATATTTTAAGTTTATCAATCTTGTCTTACCAAGACTTGGGTGGGGGTGTCTTGTGTTTGATCTCTATAAAACCACAGGTATAATCTTGGCAATCTCAGATCTCTATAAAACCACAGGTATAATCTTGGCAATCTCAAATTTATGTAGTCCTCAAAAACTGAGTAAAACATCCTTTCTCTCTCACTTTTTAAATTCTCTTCCTCCCCATTCCCATTCTATTTTAAGCTGTATCACAAAACTGCCAACTATGTTTTAGCCTGACATGTTGTATCAGCCAGTATAAGTTTATTGTGCAGTATGTCATGCAACTCCTAATCAAACTCCATGTCCTGTTTTAATATATAGTTTCATTACAAGATGCAATGCATAATCTCAGTTGTGCCTTCATAGAATTGAAGAAGAGCAATTTTGAAATACTGTTCAGCCAATTGAGCTCTAGAAGGGATCTCTGGGTGACTAAATTTCCTTTTGGAGGGCCTGAGCATAATCTTTTTACCCCTTGCATCTAATATCAATCAATCCTTTCAGTTTTGGTCTTGAGCCTTACTACCATCCCCTGCCCCTGAATATCACTATGTTATGTTTCTTCAGATCATAAAAATTATTATAAGCATACCATTTTGAAGAGTCATTACTTAATATATGTGATCCAACTTGATTGCATAACATAGTTTAGGACCTGTTTTTATTGTGCTTTTATTTAAGGTTATTTGTTTTGTAAATTGTTCTACACTCATCTAAAAAAGGAATATAAACATGTAAACTAAGGTACCAACTAATCTGAAATGCTGCACATTATTTTCAGATGTATCCTTTTCATTATTTTAAAAGGTAGACTTAATCATTATAACTGTTACTCTAATAGGATTATGAGGAATTGACCAATAATTGTATCACAATATGTTTTCCATTGTGTTACCTAGGGTTTCATAAAATTATGTTCAGCAATATCTAGACTACCAGCGATTGTTTATTCTTTAAATTTCTATATTTGAATATGGCTGTGTTGCTTTTCATTAATTACTAATAGGTTATCAATTAAAATATATCTGAAATATTATTGATCTTCTTCCTATTTTATACTGGCTTGGGACCGGGGTACCTACGGGACCGCCTGTTGCCACCTTCAGCCTCCAACCGACCGGTGCGTTCCCACAGGG
>JAEANM010027769.1:0-10486 GCA_017656035.1 Myanophis thanlyinensis
TATTATTATATAGCTCCAAAAAATACCAGGTTCTTGTGAAGGATTCAAAAGGTGGGTAAAAATACCAAATCCAATCTGGACATCTGCCCAACTGCGCAACCAACCATAATAATAACCGTCTCAAAGAATATTCAGTTAAAATTATTGATTATGAAATCATGTGTTGTTCAGATTACCCCATGCAATGGGGTACACTTTGAAGAAGTAAAGTTTCAGAACTTCAGTGGATAGGTGAAAATGTTCACAGGTTGCTCAGTCCTGCTTCCATTTCTTAGGGGGAAAAAGTCTTCAAAAGACAAAACATCCTATTACTAAACCTACTGTGGAAAGTTTGGGAAACAAGCATGGTTAAATATGCTGATAACTTAAACCAGACTTTGATTCAAAGTATCCAAGTTGATCTCAACTGCCTGAGCTGGTATCACCCCCAAACCCCTAGGAATAATATGTCTGCCTAGAATCTCAGCTTGTATCCAATTGGGATCACATAGATATCTAAGTCTAAAACTTAATTCTAAATCATAGCCCTAGAATGCCAAGAATAATTGCCAGAAACTTATCTATAAACCTGCTACAAAATTTGCGTCTAGACACTGCTGAAGCAACATTTTCTTTGCACTGCTATATCATGAGCTAACACTGAATGCCCAGCCATCAGCAGGTATATTCTAAGTATGGATCCACACTAGGGTTATAATATTAAATCTGTGCTTTCCCCTGTCTGTTTCTGGGTCCATTCAAAGTAATCCATTATTTATAAACCCCAAAAAAACTGAAGGTGAATTATCTGAATATCATTTCTCTAACCTTAAAATCATCTTCTGGTTATGCTATTTGAACAGGAAAGAGAAGACCATTTGGTTCTGCTTCTTTAAAACAGTCTTGTGATTTATATTGTCATCTGTGTAGTGCTATACAAAGATAGGAGCCCCACCCCCACTCAGTTTAGAAATTGAGGTCATAAATGATTCACAGAATGTGGAAAAAGAACTGCTGCTTATTAATGGAGAGAAATATATCCAAGTTCTTGAACGTGGAAAACCAAATAACGGAATGAACAAAAATATTAGAAGCAAGATGGAAATAAACATCAGGATCTCAAGGAATCTCACCAGTGTCCACTTAAACTAATGAAAGCTTGGCTGTTGAAAATTAATGAGTTGAAAAATTGCTGGGGAGAATCTGGAAGGGGGAAGATATAGGAAGTTAAAATTCAAGGTGACAGGTTTGCAAACAAGAATATTTGTAAAGAATCTTTATGGGACTCTGTAGGGCAGCTAAATTTTATTTTAATCACATAGTAAATCATGCACTTTTTTGATGTCCAGATAAGAGAGCAAGTAAGAGGGAGGAGAAGGTTAATTGCATCCCCCAAGAGTTCAATTTTATTTTAAAAAGTCATGTTCTTTTCTCTCTACCATATCAGATCAAGAAACTATATTACAAAGGATTTATTAAGTGCAAAGCAGAATTACTCCATTTCCTCTTACTTTCCATCCAAGTGCTGTTTTGAGAACTTTTCAATCACAAGTAGTTTTGATTATAAAAGTATCTAATTCTATATATAAAAGAATCCTTTCATCTGCATTCGCATCACCCCCTTACGCATGACATCAATTTCTCAAGCTTTTTCCATCTATAGAGATTCCCTACATGAAGTAGATTCCTAATGTGTTTTCCCACAGTATTGTGGAAATTTATAGGAAATCAGGGATTCCAGGAAGCCGTTTAACCACAGAAGAACACGTTACCATAGATCTTATTTTCTTTGGCCAGGAGCAGTTATCCAAAGCCATCAAAGTTTCCTATAGATTTGCAGAATGTCTTGTAATGATGGTGCCATTTATATTCTGTCTCAGCTATCATTCAGAGAAACTGGAGAGGAGAGAAGAGGAGGGGAGGGGAGAGGAGAGGAGAGGAGAGGAGAATTTTAGATCAATGAATGTAATTTTAAATTCAACCTTTGTTGTCAATGCACAACATACATACAGTGAAATTGAATGTTAAAATTAGAAACACTGACATCTTCTATGTATTTCCAGAAACTACCAGGAACTACCAGAACTACTATGATCATTATCAGAAGCCTTCCTGATTGGGCCACATGCTACAGATTTTTCATATAGAAAACTTATTCTATTGTGGTGGTCATTGTTTGGGAAAATTCTTTCCTCATAAATGAAACGTGGTTTGCCTTTGGCATCATTTTGGTACATGCTGAAAATGTTTCATTCTCTACAACATTTGAGAACTCAAGTTAGTGCAGCTGAAGTTCTATGGTCATCGCATTTTATGTGATTTTATACTATTGTACGGTATCTTACTGTTTTTAATGCATTTATGCCATCTGGAACTGCACTCCATGACAAACAACATATAAATATTTTAAATAAATAAGAGTTACTATTTATATTACATCTGACTCCCACTTTTCAATCACTTTAGCTAAAAAAATTCCCTAGGGTTCATGTAAGTATAACAAATAACTAAGGAGCCAATCCTCTTCTTTAATGTTTGCATTACAATAGCTAGTGGAGTGTGTTTTCATCATCTCTTCACTTTGAAAGTTCGACCATCCCCAAAGTCTGACACAAATTTTAAAAAATTGTTCTTGTGAGTAGATTTAATGATGGTTTCCCAAAAGCACAGACAATCAACCACTCTATATAACATCTGAATTGTTTATCAGTTCCCAAGACTATGTATAATGACAGTAGTAGAATCCTGGAAAATGTTTAAGTAAATACAATGAAAGGACAGCATACCACACAGGAAATTGATGGTAGGGGAAGGATTTCCCCTAAACTTATAATATAAAACTTGATTTTAACTCTTAGATGTGGTTCATACATTATGGCAAGCCATTGGTTATTTAGCCAAAATTTGCCTAATAAATTAGAAAAGTATGGTTCATATAATAAACCAAACCAAAATAAATTATACTAAACTTAGAATGATGTGTCATCTTAGCCTCATGTTGTATTGCATTAGCATTCAGAAGCGTAAGTTCCTCTTATTTATAAATAATAATTTTAAGAACTTCCACTTTTACCAAATTTTGTTCCATGGTTTTATTTTATTTTTTTCTTACTTTATCATGCTTTGTCATTATTTTCAGTGCTGATTTTTAGTAATAGATACGTTGTAAAGAGCAGACTAAGCAGGAATATGCTGTATAAAGTCTATCATACATATGATCCAAGGACAATCTGCTCTTGACAATTGTATTGTTATATTCCTCTTGGAATTTGAAATTAATGGAAGGGTAACTTAGATGAACTTATTAAACACTCTCAAATCTCTAACAGATGTAGCATCTGTCTAACTCATGTATTTATACTATATATTAGTATAACCACATCCTGTTTCCCAAATAGCACTGTTGATCCCTATTCTCTTGTTTCAAAGAATAATTTAACAAAACCATTCCATTACACATACAACTAACATAACTTGTTTCTTTCTTTCTCTCCTTGTCATATTATATATAGAATCATAGTTGCAGACTCCTTCCTTCCTTCCTTCCTACCTACCTACCTATCTATCATAGGGATCTTCCATTTGTATTACACCAGGGTGATGCAATGGTCCCAACAACATGACAATCAGATCAATCCAAACTTAGCCAAGAATTCCCCGAGTGTGTTATATCTTGATTTTGTTCATTGTCTGTAACACTGTGATCTACCTAATGAGGCTATTAAAAATGGGGAAACATGTTTCCCAAGGTCCAATTTTAAAAGTTTATTATGATTCCTACAGAACCCAGCAAAAAGTCAGATTACATTCCGTTGCTCTTAACAGAATGTAATGAAAGATAATTTTAACTTTTAAAAAAATCTATTGGCTTTTGTTGGGGTGGGGGCTTATGAAGATTTATTATACTGTGCTTCCCGAATGAATAATGGTTGTATAATCAAGTGATAAGGAGATTTAAAAAAACAGCTATTTTACTTGTTTTTTAAAAGAAATAATGCCCTATTTGTTTGTGTGTGATTTTAGAAACTCCAGCAGGACTTCTGGAAGTAGGCCACCCACAAATAGAAAATATTTGTCAGTACCTAAATCTGAAATGCACCTTAAAGTAGATGAACAAAATATGCTTCTCAGCACACCCACCAGCGAATTTCCCCATTTCAATATATACTTTCCCCCTGCCATCCTGCTAAAGCCCCCCCCCTCAAATAAGGGGGGGGGGGAGATGAAGAGAATTCCCTACTTTGGCATCTGGCTCTCTCAAGGAGCTCCACATATTTATTTTCTAATCCATTCCCTTTTTTTAAAAAAAGTATAGAGAGATAGAAAGAGACAGAGGGAGGGAGGGGAAGAGCATGTTTTGCCTTGAAGGCAATATTTCTGGAGCCAATCGGAATGTAGCATCCACCCTTCTCTGCTCCTTAATTAGAGGGTTTAAGCAAGCTGGCTCGGTTGGATTTCTTACACGTTTTCTCTAGAGGACGGCAGTAGCAAGAGCAGCAGCGGCAGCAGAAGAAGCAACTGCAACAATTCCTCAAACCATGGCTGAGTAAGACTACTCAACAGGAGGTGAAGTTGGAAAGGATTTACTCCAGTTAGTTAGTTCTTTGGTTTTCTGGGTCAAGCGGAGGACCTTCCATTGGTGATCTCTTTTCATCATGAGTGGATCCTTTGATAAGAAGATTAGCAGCATTTTGACTGACATTTCCAGCTCTATCAGTTGTCATGCAGGGACTAAAGACTCTCCTACGCTTCCTGAATCGTCTATCACGGACCTGGGATACTACAGTACCCCACATACTCAGCATGAGTATTACCCCAGCCAACCTTATACTCAACCTATGAATCCCTATGCATACCACCCCCAATTTAACTTCAATGGGATGGGGGCGACGGGGACATATTCCCCCAAGTCTGACTATCCTTACAGCACTTCATATAGGCAATATGGACCTTTCCGAGATCAGCAGTTACCCAGCCAAGAAACAGGTAAGGAAGTTTTTGAATCAAAGTCCAGAGTATGTGAATTTGAGTGGATGACTGTCCCTGTTTTGAGGTTCAGGGAGATTAAATAGCTTGGAATCTCTTGGAATGTTTTCCCCACTCTGTTGGGGATATTTTAAACAAAGTGAATATGTGAATGAGTGTGTATGAGAGATATATTGCTTTGCCAGAAAGTGTTGTCGTAGAGGAAAGAGATGAATTGAATGGTGTCCTTTTGTGTTGTTACGTACAAGACATTGAAACTTTTCTGGTACTAACCATTAAACTCTTAAAATGGGATTCTGGGCTTCCTTTAGAGTTTTGTGCTTTATATATAACATACACACAATCCACCACTCACCTGTAAAAGGCAATTAAAGTACAACTGAAATCAATTTTCTTCCTTTTTTCTCTTGACTAATTCATCTGTGTTTTACTTCCTTCCACGTTGAGCGTCAGAAACACTCAAACTTTCTTTCTCTTTCCCTTTAACTATTTCTTCTGGGTTCCTGGGTGAGAAAAGGTCTGCACATTTTTTTCCAATTTTGTGTGTTAGTTTATGGCTTACTTTTTAATTTGCAAAGTGCAAATGCTACTATTGCAACTATACCTTAAATTCCATCTTTTGTTTAAGGAAAGGGGATTGAATTTTTTTAAAAAAAAAATAACTGTAAGCCTGAAACTTTTTTCCCTGAGGCACCCACCCCCCAATTTCCCCCTTTCCTTTAAGAAAAAACAAACCCACATTTTTTTCTAAAGCAGTATGTTGCCAAATGTGCTAATTTTTAGTAGCTTGTTTCTCTCCCACACAGAGACCTGTGATGCGTGCAAAACTTGCTATTTTGCTGGTTAAAATCTTGATACCAACACCCACAATTTGATGCTTGTGAGGGCATCTGCTTATTTTTATAAACTATAAAACAGGGAAAGGAGTCACTTAAAAGTTGAAAAAGTAAAAAACAAAATACACCAACTGTGAAAATAATGGTGTAAAGATGAAAATGCTGAATTCTATCTTTAAACAGAACTGGCATGTAGATTTTGGCTACAACCATCTGAGGCCTATAACTTACGCCCTCATTTCCCACAAATATTTCAGGAAGGGAATACGGGGTTGTGTGGTTCCAACTGTCCCTATGTAACCGGACAATGCTTCCTGCCAAGAAGGAAAAAAAACATCAAATACATGTAGTGAGACAGAAAATAAATTGTTTTTAAAAAAAGAGGAGCTAGGTCAAAACAGAAAAATTGAGAAGTCCATTTCTAAGATAGGAAGTTTTAAGATAGAACAAAGCAGCTAGGCTATATCCTGTAATCTGTTGAACTCTGACTTGGTCCTTTTAAAAAAATCATCAAGGGAACAAAAGAGATAAGGGGTAGGGAGGAGAGAAAGGTGAGCCTAAAAGAAAAAAAGAATTGGAGAAATAATAAATGGGGGAGAGATATTGAGCAAAAGAAGGAAAGAGAAAAGTTTAATCAATTTTGAAAAATCTTTTTTTTTAATGGAATTCCACATTGTCCTAATTGTACAGTGAATTGGATAGTAGAAAGCCTCTGAACTTTAGTTTATTCTGACTTATACCAACAAGCAAGCATTGATTGATTCAAACTACATACAAACTATGCACAGCTGCCCTTTGATAAGAGTTACATACGAGTAAATTCCACTGAGGAGGGAGGCTTTAATGTATTTGCTCAGCACATCTTCTGCAGAATCCTTTGCACATCCCTTTAGGACCCTCTTTCATACTTAGTCTAACTCTCAGAGAAAATTATCCTTGTTAGATAGGAATGTGAAGGTGGAAGTGATAAAGTAGAAGCAGATGCTGGTTGCATCTTTCAGCATCTTGTTTGTACTCCGTAAGCGCGGAGGAAAAAAAGCAGTCAGAAATTATTGGAAGGAATTAATAGTAATGGTAATTAACATTAATGGTAATTAATAGAAGCAATAGATGTCTCCTTGAAAAGAGCAAAAGTTTACAATTATAGAATTATGATACATTGCTTTTCTTAAAAGGGTTTGTTCTTTTGTCTCATAAATCAAATTAACTCTCATTGTCATATCCAGAAGTTAAGTGGCCAAGAACTAGTATTCCTGTGCTGGAACAAAGCATGGATTCTGCAGCTGGAACGGATGGTGTTATTTTATCCAAGCAAACGTTTAGAAACCAGCAGTACTTTCTTTTTGAGCATCACTGCAACAGTTTCTCCTTCTATTTGGGTTCTTTCTCTCAGTGTATTTCTTTTGTCTCACTTTTGCAGTTTCAGTGAAGGAAGAACCTGAACCTGAAGTGCGGATGGTCAATGGAAAACCCAAAAAAATCCGAAAGCCTCGCACAATTTACTCTAGTTACCAGCTGGCTGCTTTGCAGAGGCGATTCCAAAAGGCGCAGTATCTGGCGTTGCCAGAGAGGGCAGAATTGGCTGCACAACTTGGACTGACCCAGACTCAGGTAAAACTTTAGAAACATCACAAGACAGAAAAAATGCATGTGCAGTTTTGTTTAGTCTTTCATCTTTGTTTTGGGAACATGAATGTAAAGAAATATACTACATCCTTGAAACTCCCAACAAAATTTCAGGGGGATGCAAAATGCAGTGCTTTAGACCTTGAAAGTTAGGGAAAATCCACAGTTTTTTGAAAAAGGAAAAGATCAAGTTTAAAAAAAAACCAAGGATAACAGAATTAATTTCAGATGCTCTGTCTAACCTTCAGTTATTTTTTTAAATTATTATTTCAAAATAATTTGGGATTTACAGCCTGTTCCTTTCAAATCAACATCTAGTTATTAAAGTTCCTCCAATCTATCCATTCTTCTCTTTCCTTTACACTTTGTAAATGATTTTTCCATATTTGTCTTCTCGCTTCTTTAAATATGCCACTTCATCTGTGTGTATGTGTGGGTTTAAAAACGAGAGTCTGCTGTTTTTCAGGACTGTTAACCATTTACGGTAGATAATTTTTTGCACACTAAGAAGTAAAAAATGTGCGAATTCTATGGTAACACAGTAATGACAGGATGAAGAGGGGATCACAGAAATGAGGTGGTGAGTTCCTCTGTTGTCATATGGAAGACAAACATGATGCTTTTATGATAATTCTAAGTAGAGAAAGCATGAGCTGCCATACATACAAAATGTAATAATAGAATCACAGTAAGCAAGCTGGGACAGAGCAAAGATGGGAAGGAGTGAAGTCATTTTTTTTCTGTCCTTTTAGTCCTGTAGCCTACTTGTATCTGGCTGAGACCCAAAGATCCAGAATGGTATGCTGACTAGCCAGAGAGGCGGAGGAGCATTGCTGCAGGAAACGTGGGTGGGGCAAGGCAACCTACAGTATGTGTTTTGGCAGGTTCCCCCCTTTTTTCCTCCTGAAGCTAACTGAGCTTAGGCCAAGAGAATTGATGGCTGTGAGAAGGAAAAAGAGTGGAAAAAGAACTCATTGTTTGTCTTTAGATGAACATCAGTGGACCAACTGGTTATTGTGGGCCTTGGTGAGTCTAAGGGTTGCAAGTTATCATTTGACATAAGGAACGATATTCCGTGTACTATGTTTTTATTTACTGTGGATAGATGTTTCTATTTAAAAAAAAAAAAAGACAAGTCCTTTGCCTCTTGAAAAGGCGTCTCAAACTCACAACTTGCAAAGCAGGAACTATGGTTGAAAGACAGTTCAGATGCAGAAAAAGGCGGCTTCACTCTTCAAAGCTGAAGAGGGAATTTTAGGAAGTCCTCATTTCTATGCAAGGTCCACTTGCTGAATTCCCCTCTTCTTGCTTAGCTGTTAATGGTGAGAAGACACGGATTCTTCGCCACCTCTCTCTCCAACAACAACTCCCCAAAGTTAAGGTCAAGTTGAGAAGGGAGCTCTCGGGATTGCTCAGGAGCAATCTCGCTCAGGATCCCTCTGGATCTTCTGGACTTCAGTTCCCAGTTCTCTAGCAGGTCTCACTGAATATAGACATTGCCCATTTTTTTGTAAATATAGAAGCCGTAGAGCTATTACACCACTGTATTAAATTTACTGATTTGAGTGGTATTTCACCTTTTTTTATTGCCTCAGAGAAAAGTTACTATCTTTTGCAAAACTACTTAGGAGCAGTTAAGATGCAGAAGAGTTCTGGGAAATCATGAATGAACACATGAGTCTGCAGTCTTAGTACATTTACCTTGGAGCCTAACTACTCAAAATCAGTATTTCCAAACAAGCATGGATAAGATCTGTCAGACTGAAAATATTTCTAAAGATCTTCATTTTCTTTGATAAGCGCTAAAACAATGAGGTAATATATACATGGGAGTGAATGCTGCCCTTTTACAGTAACATTCAGTGCTCATCCTTTCCTTAGAAAAAAATAGGCTAAAATAAAACAGCACTATAGACAAAATAGAAGTACTACTTTTCAAATATATGCAACCAATCAGAAGTGAATACTAACTTTGTAATTCTAAAGATATTGCCCAGGAATAAATCTAAAAAGTAATTCTTACTTTTAATGATATCTCTATTTGGGGACTATAGGGAGAATCTGGAATAGCATATATATTTTTTTCTAATTTTCCAAAGCAAGATCTCAGGGGATGGGTTCCCACATGCTAAACAGTGACTGGCTTTAATCCGAGAGTGGTGGTGGGGTTTTTTTAAAAAGTTTTAATTGGTGACTTAGCTGTGCATTCATTTGATTAATTTATGTGCTAGTGTATTGTGAGAACTCAGATAATGGATTAATTGAATACAGAAGCACAAAGCATAAATGTAGCCAGTAGGCACCCAAGTTTTCACTATAATTATAAATGTTTTTAAAATACATAAATACCTTCTTGCTACATCCAGTGGGATAATAAAGCAAGATGCATCTTTCACTCTTCCCATTGGCTTTATTCAAGGTTACATTGAACTATAATTAAGTTTACATGACTGCATTGTCAATTTTATTTTAGATTAACATGTTGTAGGAGCCCAAGCTAATTGCCTTTGATCTATAGGCAATTTGTAATCCAGAGAAAATTAATTGTTTACTTAAAAATAGCAATGGGAAACAAAGATTTAGACAATCCATCAAATATCTAAGGATCAGACTAGACAACTTAGATTTGTTGGAAGATATTGGGTCCAACATTAGGCTACTATCCTTTTATCCAAATGTTTCCTCTTGTTTATCCTAATGTTCAGTCGACTAATTCAAAATGAAGCCAAAAGAAAAGGAGACAAACAGAAGGAACAAAAGGCATCCACTATCCCCAAATAAACTCTTCTATTTTCATCTGTAGCCCTTGATGCTGTATGTGAGGTTATATAGCCCCAGTATGAAACAGGACTGAAAGTTTAGAAGCTTAGTTCAAGGATAAAACTAAACGGGTCTGAAAATTCTCTTTAATAAATGAATAAATATATACGGTATGAAGCTAGATCAGATATGGGAAAACTATGGCCCGCGGGCCACATCCGGCCCATTGGGCTTTTTAATCCAGCCCACCGAACTAGTTACTAGCAGAAGAAAAGTCCCAGAAGAAAACTTTTTCTTTT
>JAEANM010027770.1:0-10486 GCA_017656035.1 Myanophis thanlyinensis
TGGAAAGAAGCTTTTCCTCATTCTTTCTGTGTTTGCCTTCAGGGAGTGAAAACGCTTTCCTGATCACATTGTGGTAAGCAGTCTGTTGTTGGGATGGCTGGGGTCAATTTTTTTTCTTAGAAAATAACCTTAATTATCAAACTTGGTTAAAAAGTGATTGAGTCCTCTTTGGATCTATGATCTCTTCATAAGCTAGAGATAACCTGCGGTCTTTCTACATAGAATCCCCCTACCAGAATTATACAGAGCATCTGATAAAACCTGTTGGCTTCCAGTACCAATACTCAGCCCTCTCCTCAGAGGGAGATGCCCATTTGATGGAGCAATTTTTAATTGTTCACTTATATATACTAAACACTCTTTCAGATAATTACCTGGTTTAGTATCCATACATATATATCACAGATCCACAGCTAAGAAATTGTTTAACTGAAGTTGCTTGAATGATCACACAATTCCCCTTTACTATTTATACTTGGTATTAGGTGACCCCAGTGTTCTTTTAACTTCTGCTCTGTGGCATCAGGAACTGAAGGGGTGAGATGGAAATTGTACCTATTTGTGCACAGCCTTTCTCCCATCAAATAATTGTATCATTTCAAGAGAATGCCAAATGGACTCTATGCAAACATGTAGCTGATACTGTATGTGTAAATTAACAAATTAAATAGCATATATACTGAAACTGTGAGTCAATATATCAGATATGACTGAGTAGGAATAATTTTTCAATCTTGATTGAAGACTGATTTTCAGTCTGAAATATTTTGTCTGATGTAATGATGGGGCAAAGAGAAATGTTTGTCACCATTTATTTAAATATTTGACATATCTAATACAAAATGGGATGAATGCAGTTGACAACCAATTAGCAATGCACTTATTAAGATAACCTTAAAATGACATAATATTATACTCTAAATTTTTTGTGTTACTTGAAATGTTTCACCACTCATCCAAGCTTCATCAGTCAAAGCAAGTTAATTAGGCATAATATACCATAATATACCAACTCCTCAATGAAGGGGTTTCCTCTTCAAGTGCAAGCACAAGTTGATTGACATATTACAATGCACTTGGGAAGGAAACCCTGAATTTGGTGCATGAGAAGTTGGTACATTCTAACGACTTTCTGCCTAACTAACTTGATCTAACTGATGAAACTGCTTAGATAAACCGTGAAGCATCTCAAACTAAGAAGAAAAATAAGACCAATTGCCATGATTCAACCTGCAGACAACTTTACTTGAATGACTGAGAATCTTCATTGACATATTGCAACACACTTTGAGGAGGAAACCCCTGAAGTTGGTGCAGGAGGAGTTGGTACATTCCAACAACTTTTTGCCTGAGTAACTTTCTGTAACTGATTAAACTCTTGGATGAATAGCAAAAGTCTGAAACTAATAAGAAAAATAAGTCCAGTTGTCATGACTTCAGACAACTTTACCTGGATAACTGAGAATCTTCATATATATTATGCTCTAAACTTCCTGTCTATTCTTACAAATAAGGTGGTGAAATTTATTTGTGTATTATTTCTGCAGAATTGCCTGCATAGGAGTCATAGATTCTTAGCTGATTAACTGATCAGGATAGTAAGAGTATTTAAAAAATAGAAACCTGCAAGCAGCACCATGAGGAGATTATAGGATGTAGGAATCAGCTCCTGCAGTGCTAATTCTGCCAAATTTAAACATAATGTGGATTATTTGAGGAAATCATAATAGAAACCCAAGGAAATCATCTGTGGTTTTCTAAAGGCAGTTTTTAATGAGTTGAATAAGAGTTATCTCATGCAAGATAAGACTTGCGGTTTATTTGTTTTTTTTTCTCAATTCTTAAAATTTAAAGGGGAGTGAATTTGCAAGTAAATGAATAAATGACCTATAATCTTTCATTAGGCTATTCTAATACCTAACCATTTTAAGTTGAACCACAAATTGTTTTAGATGAAAAGTAAAATGTTTTTAAGAAGTTAGGTTGCTACCGAGTTTACCAAATTTCAACATGGATTCCCTAAGACTCCTATGTGATGTTTCCATCAGTCTTGGAGAAAATTTAAATTGCAGTTTTATTATTTTCACTAGAGGAAAATAAACAGTGTTCATGGTGAATGATCCTTCACAATACACATGTTTGTTCTCTTTCAATATTCACATTCCTGTTACATCCAGACAAAGACTTTATTCCCTCAAAGAAATATAACTTGCCTTATTTAAATTCTTCATTGAGGTGATAATAATTTTCATACAGCAAGCTGCATATTTGAAAATATGCGCGTACATAGAAGAAACCCTTGATGAAATAAAAAGCATATTTGATAGGAAAACTATTCCGTGCCATGATACGGTATTTCATCTAGCACAAGGATATAAAGAAAACTGATAACTCTTCTGATGAATATGAGCATTCTTAAATGTATCATAATTTATTTTTTTTCTTGTTCTTTCAGACCGTTGAAAACTGTGTGTGCATTTTAAGGAACCTCTCATATAGACTCGCTGCAGAAACATCTCAGGGACAGCAAATGGGGACTGATGAACTTGATGGTTTACTTTGTGGTGATGCTAATGGGAAAGATGCTGAAAGTTCAGGATGCTGGGGCAAGAAAAAGAAGAAAAAGAAATCTCAAGATCAGGTACATGCAGTTAGTTTTAATTTATTTGATTTAGTGTGGCCCAATACCAGAATGCTTTTGGATAGCTGACAATAATAACAGTAATAGCAATAAGGCCATCTCTTACAACCAAAGTGTGGTATCAAAAACAATTTTGCTTTCTCCAGAGAAACAAAACTTCCGTTAAATATATTAAAACTAAGTTCATTCTTCATAAATTTTAACTGTTAAAATAAGTGAAAGCTAGAGAATGTAATTTCAATTGACTGACCTAATTCGTAAGGGGTTATTTTTACTTATTAACTCTTCACTTACTATAATATTATTATATTCACCTTAGTATGAAGTAAATAATGTAATGGTAATGAGAAGAATGGTCTTGTTAAATATTGCTATTTAGCATCTGTATAAATAATAATTACGAAAATTTCATGTAAATTTACATTTGAAACATTTCTTGATTATCTTTAAAGTTGTTTAAAATTTCATCCAAATTAATCTTTTTCTTTGTTAGACAATCTGGTTTTAACCACTTGGTCTAAATAAAGTTGGATGCCTTTATAATTTGATAATTACATTTATTCTGGATAAAATCAATTCCAATAAGTATAGTTTGAATAAAATAAAATTTTCTCTGCTGTATGTTTCTGAGATCTTTTCCTCAACAGGATATGTAATAGCTTCCATATTTTTTATTAACCTTTGTCTTAATTGTTCATTCAGTTGACCTTGATTAAATCTAATTGCTATTATGACAATTCGTACTAATTACATTCATGGAAAAACTTTATTATTGTTTATTTTCTGGGGTTAAATATAATAATAGTTATAAAGTATCTTGATAACTCCAACCAGATTCTAAATCTATACTATTAGTTATGTTCTGCATTTGACTCGAATTATTACAGATTTTAAACTTCCTCCATAACTTGTTTCTACCACCATGAAATATGTTATTGCATTTAGAGAGTTCCTGTCCTGTAGAAAATAATTCATAATACACTGCAGTGATTGGGGTAGATAGGTGATCTACTTGCCCAGTTGCCAATTGGACCCTTCCTCTAAAAGCAGTCAACTCAGTTCAGAATTTTGACAATGTTATGTTGTGAAGGGAAGGAGAACTTTGCTTGATCCATAAATTGAGAGTCATTTGTAGTGCCTGTTAAAGAAATATTATAACGTGTGATGTGGAAAAATGTTTAGTACTAATGTGTTTGATTTATTATATGTATATAGTCTTTTAAATCAATATAAGGTTAGAAAAATATTTATTAGATCAAATTTGAATATTATCTAAATTCTGTATTGACATTTTATATCAAATGTTTTTAATAATCAAGTTTGGGACTAATAGTTTTCTACTGTGCTATTTATAGCAAACCTGGAAAAAAATTGAGGTGATGTTTATTCCTAGCCTGTTACCAAAGCAAGGCTATCATTTCTGAAATGAGACTTTTATTGCTAAAAAATTTTACAGATTATAGCATAAGGTTGCATTATTAGTTGTCTATCAAATCTGAAAATGTGTTGTGTTTCTGAAGTCATACAGATGGTATATGCTTTTTCTTTCCTGGGTGTCTTGGAATATACACAGGAAAATTTGAGATTGCTAGTAATATAGAATCTAGAAAATATGCTTGCATAATCAACTGATCCTAAGTTTTTGTTTCTATAGTATCTTATTAATCACAATTTAGGAATTTAAAGCTACAATCTAGGTAATTTTACTGTAATGAGTTTGCTGTAAAGAGATGATGGAATTCCCTTTAGATTTATTTAAGAATATTATGAGCAGGAAAATTATATGTAGATTTATGATATCTATAAAAAATTTCCTTATATCTACACATTGAAGACAAGAACAAATAATGAAAGATACATACTCCCTTGTAAATTATATTAAATTATAAATTCAAATTATATTACATTATATTAAATAATATGGTTTTTGTCAACCCTTGAAATGGCAAGCCTCTGGCAAGCTGTCTCGGGGTTGCCATTTGGTGGGGAAGGCTTGCAGAGATGAAACAATGGACTCATTGCATGGGAGGTTGACAGCAAAGAAGAAGTCGGCACTCCGACAATTAGCTGGAGGGCAGAGCACCCGGCTGGAGAGCAGGCTGGCAGCAAAAGAAAGGAGTAGACCCAACAGAAGATTCCAGGCCTCTCGAGAAGTATAGCAGCCACATAGGGGGTGCAGGCACATGTGGGCAACGGGGTTAAATTGGCGAAAACAGCAAAGATTATTGCTGCCTTTGTCTTGGTTGCTATGTGCAGATGCTTCAAGAATTAAAAGCAGTTAATTGAACCATTTATTTCTGGTTTTGGTACTTGAGAGTAGGAACAGTGATAATTTCTACATTCATGGTAAAAATTCTGTTGTAGATTATCTAGCCCATTAAAGCTTTTATTGTAATAAGACAGTCCTGAAGGTGCTACAATATACAGCTTGATTATCTTTTTTGTCTTTTTTATCTTGATTGTCTTTTCAGTATTTTAGGTAACCTGGAAATTGCCTTCTAACGTTGATTTTCTAGCTTGTATGATTTGACTCATTAAACTGCCTTGAATTCATTAGGTCTAAATCTAGGTAAACCACCTTAAGATTGTTTCTCTGAAGGTACAATATTCTAATCCTCTTATTGTATAGCTTAACATTTCTATAAGGTTGGATGATTATATTCAGATAAAACTTTTCCACATTCTACAATTATTCTTCATCAGAATAGAATGAAGACCTTGCCTTATAGCTCCTTGTCCATCAAAGTGACAGGTTTAATATCGTTTTCTTAAAATAAGTTGTGCAGAGGACTGTGCATGTAATTTCACATTTTTGTTCATTTGACTGTTATATAGCATGAAGATAAATTATTCCAGCTTCAGACTTTAGATTAGTATCGAAACTCAAAGAGTTTTTAGATTGATGGTTGATACTTCTAATAATATAATTTAGTTTTCTGAGTTATTTTAATCATGGTAATATTTTTACTCCAAAGTTCATGTATGACTTTAATCCAGAAGGTAGTATTTAATCAGTGTGCAGAGATTTGTGACTGTGACTCCCATAATCTCTTGATTCCTGCTAGCATCTGAATTACTAGATTAATTGGACTGTGACAAATGTTACCGAACCATTCTTATGTTTATTCAAAGTGTACTTCATATCGTAACTCTAATGGCCTTAGTGTGCAACTTTAATATTCTCAGAGAACTGCAACTGTGATAGATGAAAAATAATTTGAGGGAGGGAAATTGCAGTTTTGCATAAAATGTATATACATTAATCTGTATGCATGATTGCACATTTGAAATAAATTACTATGACATAAATAAAAAAAATATCACTATCTGTGGAGGATGATTAATCGAGCTGTGTGCCCCCTTGGGATAGTCTGCTATCCTGATTCTCACTGGACAATGTAAGTAGCTCTTCCTATTTAAAAATATCTTTTTAAAAATAGGATATATTGCTACCCTGAATTGCAATGTATTAAGGAGCCAGTTTGGTGTAGTGGTTATAACTCCAGACTAGAAACTGGAAGACCATAAATTCTAGGCTTGCTTTGTATCATATTAGGTATATATTACAGCAGCATGAAAGAAATGATGACTTCATGAAACTTCTTTGTGTTTATGGAACAACTTTTTGCCTTTGGAAAGAACATCATTCAATCACTTTTGCTTTGTTATGTTAACAGGTCAAAATGGCCGTGTGCCAGGAAATTCCTAATAAACTGTCAAAGATGATAAACCACATAATCTAATTTTTGGAAGGGGAAACATTGGAACCAATCACATTAAACCTAAGTCTGATGGAGCATTTAACCACATGAAGGTTGACAGTAATATGTTAATGAAGTAATAATTAACAAAGAAGATAGTTTCCCTATCCCCACCTGACCCTTATGCATGGATGTATACATATTTGTGTAATCTATAGCTGTGCATGAGGATCCTGGAACTGGAAAAATCAATTTATTTTTAATAGAGCCCATTTATTTTCAGAATATTGTATACATTTCAGAAAGCTTAAAATTCCTAGAGCAGTTTTAAATTTATATTGGAAAGAAATAAGGTATCTAAAATATTTATCATTCATTTAGCAAAAAAAAATCCCACTATCTTATATCTTATAAATCAGAACCACAGATACAAAATATAAACATCATATGTCTATGGCTGAGTGCCCACAGTCATTCTAAGAAAGGCTTTCTCGATATAGTATATTGTTCATAAGATCCTTGTTTTATATCAGACCATTGCAGTCTATTTATAGATTGTCTGATTTATTTAATAATCTCTTGCATTTGAGAAATAAACTCAAATGATATTTTGGGATTTAGACTTTTTCCCCAGATTATTGTTGGCAAAGCAGAGAAGATTCAGGGAACTCCCTGAATCATAGAGACGGAAGAGGCTGTTCAAACATTAAGTCCAATTTCTTATACAGTGCACAAAAGTGATGTAAAGTATCCAGCTAACTGAATATATCTAATAAAGGTAGACCATTGTTTCCCTAGAAGATAATTGGTCAACCTGTCAAACTCTTTTTGCTGCAAGAAACTTTTTTTCTATGGTTTATCTCTTGAGACATATCTCAAACTAGTTCAGTTTTAAGAAAAAAACTAGAATAATAAAATTGTTTGAAGATACAATTAATCTGCATAAAATATGTTTTTATGAAAAAAGAATTTGCCCTCTTTTAGATTTGTAGATTTCTGCATATCTTTACACACAGAATGTGACCAAAGCTTTATATGAATTCTCCTGAAATTTAAAAGAAGCCAGAGAAAAATGACTGCAATGTTTAGTGTTTGTTTTATGCATTTTATGGTTATGTCAACACCGAATCTGCCAATATGACAATTTAATCACTCCACTCATTCAATCAGTTCAATTAAAGAGATAATTAGAGCAAGTTATTTCATTTAATATAAATATAAATCTTTAAAATATTAGCTTCTGTTTCTTTCATTTTAATTTAAATTTAAAAATTTAAATTATTAAATTAAAATGAAAAGGAGAGAATAAATGAAATTAATAATGAACAATGAATAAAAAATTATTAATGATTACATTATCAATCAAACTGATGTAAACAGTGATTAATAAAAGAACATAATAAAAAATTAATTTCCCATGTTCAAAAGCCTCTCTTGATACTACAAAATAATAGTTTTTTCTGAACCACTCAATCAGACTTTATGCTTTAAACCTGGATTCAGAACATTAGGCTTTATTCTAGGCAGAGTCGCTGAAAAGGCACCACACTCATTCATTTTATGGGTCTTCAAATGGTCCAGTCACTCTTTTCTGCCTGGTGTTTTCCATCACTGAAAAAAGCAGGTATTCTTTATTCTATCAGATAATTTAATGACAGCATACTAGGCCATTTATCCGTCTGAATAATGAGCTGAAACCGAAGTGGGTCATGCACCACCACAGTGATCTCAAATGCACAAGGGAGCCTACAACAGAATGAATGGAGAAGAAAGTATTCAACTTTTTGGCCACATCAAAGGGCAGACATGTTAGAAGAGAACCGCAATAGGAATATTGTTCATGGAATAGAGTTCATGCTTGTAAAGGCTCAGAAATGACAACATTGAGCCATTTTGTCATGGTAGGCTAGCCCATAATTTTTTCATGTAGTGTTTGAAATATACTTTACCAATTACTGGAAGTGCTGCAATTATCGTACTTAAAAATGGCACAAAAGGATACTGAATCTAAGAGGGCAATTGTTTTCCTACATTGGCATGCCATATATTTAATTTTTTGTTTGTTTATGAAATAAATGGAAGTAACAACTGGTCTTATATATTTACACAGAGTCCTTTTGTATCTTGGCAGGACCCATGGGAAACTCTGATATCCCCTGGAAAATATATGCAAAAATTAAGAATATCTAAAAGGAAGCAAGCACTTTTTCTCAGAATTGTGCATTATGGTTGTGAATACATGTAATATTCATATTCCAAAATCTGATGAATAATTCAGTGGACTTAATACAGTTCGTGAAGAATCATTGTAATATAAATGGCCTTTATAGTCATATGTGTCTTTACCAGTGTTTCTGATACTGTTCTGATTTTTCTTTAGATTTATTATCTTTAATTTTTATTATACGTGTGAGCCAACTCAAAATAATATTTATATTCTAGATGACCCTCCAGAAATCACTGGGACTTTCATATCTCTTGTAATGAGTCATAAGTTGTAACAACATTTCTGAAGTAAGAGGAAATAAACTTGAGTGTGCAGGATAGATAGGCTGTAAATCATAATGCAAACAAGGATAAAAATCCAAATCATTAATATTAGCATTCCCTCACTGGCTGAGGTTCTCAGATGAGAAAGCAGGTTAAATATTGCTTCATAGATAGATCAATCAATTGATGTGCAAATAGGCTCTGATCTCTGCATGTGTACAGAATAATGAGTTTTGCACCATTCAAAAAAGGATAGGTGGTTTAGCACCTCTGCTTCTAGATAGTTTTTAAAAGTTTATTTTTCCCATCTTTCAACAAAGTACTGTGTCAGTTTTACAGTCTTTGATCAATGTCAACACCTCCAAGAATATAATTTCGGGGATGTTTTCCCTGCGTCAGTGATTTCATTGAATTGTTCAGGTCCATCACAATATAACTGAAGTAACTACTAGATTAATAGCAAAACCTCAGTTCTCTCCTCACAGCTTGTTTTCTTACCCACCCATCTTTTATTCTCATATCATTGTATTCTCTTTGTTTTCTTTTTCATTGTTTATTTTATTGTTCCATTACTTTGTTATTTTTATTTTTTCACTTCTTTTCATTTCTCCATTTTTATTGTTGCAAGCCACCTAGAATAGCCCCATGGCAAGATGGGCAGCAAATAAATTTAACAAACAAATAAATAAATAACATCTATTTGGGAAGAAATATTAGATATCGTAAGTTTATTTTGCATTCTTTCTACTTTTTAAGATTGATGGCATAGATATTATATACAACAGAAAGAACTAGAAAATTGCTTCTTTTTCTGAAATTCTAATGAATAAATTGACTTGAACGTTTTGCTATTAAAGTACTAAAGCAGTCTTTAAAATCATTGCAAGAAAAAATTTGTTGCTTATTGTCTGTGCCTGTATTATTATGTGCACTTTAGATGAATTATTTCTCAAGAACAACTTGAAAGATAATGAAGATTTAGTCTATTTCATAAAACTGGCTGGGAGAGGGGACAGTCCATAATGGATGCGATAAGGGCCTGATATCTGAATTGGAAGAATTTAGGAGTAGCACATTGCAATGTTATCTAAACAAAGCAGAAAGAGCCTGTGGGGTAGATGATTTCAATCTATGTGGGCGGCTACCACATCCCTTGTGAATTGAGCCTTGTACCTGAATAGTTTATCAGTGGCGAGGAATCCTTCTGTATTCCTAAATTTACTACACCAACTCTATCTGTTTTGCAAGATTATGCAGTGATTATATGCTTCTAAATTACATGCTCTTCGATCTACTATGTTGCACTTTGTATGGGGGTCTCTTTGAAACAGTTTCATTTCAAAAACTTTTAACTGATTTAGAATACTATAGGCAAAATGGGTCCTGGATCATTATAGGGAGCATTTTGCCATTCTCACATTAGCTAGAGGCCATTTGGATACTAGATATGATTGTTCTATAATTCTCCACAGTGCTGGGGAATAGAATCCAAGCATGGGTGTGGCCATCCATGAGATCATTTAGACTGAGCAAATCAGAATTTAGCTGCCTGTTGCTGGAAGGATCCAGTTTTTTGTCTCAGTCCAAAAGATCAGTTGGATTTCTTTGGAGCTCCAGACCATGCTTGGATTCAGGAGAAAATTCAATTAATCAT
>JAEANM010027771.1:0-10485 GCA_017656035.1 Myanophis thanlyinensis
ATGTATATTTATGAAACACTCAGGAATTTTGTTCATAGGTCCCATCAAGAGAAATCCTGGATCTCTCTGGGGAACTGCTAGGAAAACTTTGCAACCCATATTTTTCAGTGTTTCACACATACTGACAGGAACATATTTTGTCAGACACAGTTTTCACAGCAAAGAGCCCTTGCCTGATGCTAAACTATACTTGAAGGCAAGATGAAGTTGTACATTTGGAAAGACTATAAAATACATTCAAAGTACAATACCAGGACTGTAAAGCTAACTCTTTCCTTAAAATAATAATAATAATAATAATAATCATAATAATAATAATAATGTTAAAGGGCAAAGCAGACATCTGAATAATCAAGGTAATATAATCCACAAAAACATTATACTTTCAGAAATGTAAGCATGCTAACTATGCGTAAAATCTCTTGTATCCATCAAAAGGCCAAGAGAAAACCTCCTGAAAGAAAGAAAAGAGATTTTAACAAGATGGTGACTAAGCCAGAATGACTTTTTCCTTCTTTTTGCAAACCATGGAGCTGCCTCTCTCCCATACAGTCCCTAGATCTGGAACGATTATTCGTAAATAAGAACATTCCTCTTCGGTCTACCAGGTGAGAGAAAATTTGTTTTGCTTCCTAGCTCAGATTTCAGTTCTGGATCACTTCCCTGACATTTTGGCAAGACTAACTGAAGCATATCTGCTTCATTCTCCCATGCTGTCTAATTTCAGGCAGAAATTCAATATTTAATTTTGTAGGAGAAGGAGTGGCAGAATCTAGGGGCAGAATCAAAAGAGAAATCAGTTTAGAATCATTACATAGCCACAAACTACGTTCAACCCCTCTTAAATTCCATTGAACCTTACCTAGCACCAAAATAGTGCTGAGCATTAGTTGAGTAAATTCTTGTGTGCAGTTATGAGTAATAGTCAATCCATCAATCCATTAATAAATCTTAGTGTTTCATGACTGACAAATTCCCATCTTTGCAGCCAAGTGAATCTAAGACGGATGGGATCTGCAACTGCACAATCAGAGCCTCGCCTCTCTTTATGAATACTGCGCAGGAAAAAGGGGACTTGGTTGGACGTTCATAGTCCAACCATCCTGACTTTTCTTTGACCCTCCCCTTTCTCTGTAGGTTTTCAGTTGCATCTGATCAATTCTGGTTGTTCTTTGAAATGCAATGTACATCCTGGGTTATTGTTTTCATAAAATTATACAAGTATACCTCAGACAATTCTCCCACGAGAGAAACCTTGAACCAAACGTTCCTGCAGGACATTCACTTACCTAGCAATATTTGCAAGTGGAGTTGCAAATTCCCATCTTTTGTAGCCCTTCTTCACCAAGAGCATTAAAAAAAAATAAGGAATCAGACATGCCTTCTCTTTGAAGCAATGTGATACAGAGATAACATCACTCCGTCATGGATGGAAGCAGGCATCAAGAGCTAATGTGACCTGGCCTTCAAAAAAGTGTAGGAGATGGAAAGATCTGGAATAGGACTTTCCCATCACAGAAGGACCTAATCAAGGAAAGTTAAAGAATACCTGTTTGGGGTGGGGGGAAGGGGGCTGGTGACTGAGATATCTGAGCCTCTCCCGTTCAGTCCCTTCCTTACAGTGGTGCACCATTCTTTCACTCCTCTGCCTCCACATATACCCTGGAAGGTTCCGGCACTTTCAAAAGCATTCCAAGGGACTGAATTTCTATAGCTGCCCATCTCACTTCCCTCTAACTAAACGATCTATATAATTTATCCATTACAAGAGTTGCAAACAATGGCAAACTCCCCCATTCATTTCTTGGAAGCCATGCTGGGTTTTGCTCTGATTTAATGCTGGGGTGGAGGATCACTAAGAAATAGGATGGAAAGTTGAGAGTCTTCCCAGAAGTCGTGAATCATTGCTGCCTTCCCTCTTCAGTTATCAGTAGAAATACCATCCAGTCCACTCTGTGGCTGGTCTTTCTTTTTCAGTAGACTTTTTTAAGACAGCCAGTGTCCTCGTTCTGAACTTCAGTGGTGACCTCAAACAACTTTAGTGATGTCCTCACACAGCTACATTTCAGAGAACCGACCTTTGCTTTGTTGTTTCTTTTTTCTTTCTTTTTCCTAATCTTTTCAGCCACTGGGAAAAAATCCATATCCTGCAGCAAACTTCTAGTGAGGCTTACAGTTCACAAAATCCATCTGTCTCTCATTGAGAAGATTTTAGAGAATAAATGCCCATAAATGCTGTGATAACATAGACACGTAGTCTGTGCTGAAGAAATAAATGCAGGAAATGGGTAATCAAACTCATATGTAAAATGTGTCATTTAAAAAAAAAAATGTTTTATTTAATTAAAATCACAGGATCAGGAGACGGAGGTCTGGTACCAGTTGTAAGTATGGAGATTATAGTGCAAAGCTTAGTTTTCAAATGTAAGAATGGTGCCAGCCACCCTATCTAGAAATGCATTGAGTTTTTGGGATCAGCTTACCACGTCAACATTTCAGTAGCTAATTTGGGAAGTGTCATGGCACACTTCAACGTATGAGTAAGTGCTAATTTGGTGGTGCTTCTATTTTATTTATTTTTAATTTTGACAGGACAGATGTTACCAGTGGGCTTATGTGCATGGTGGTCTCTGTGTTTCCATTAAGATGTTTTTTTTATCACAATTACCTGGGCAAAATAAGGACCACCATAGACATGTCTTTCCTGGTGACCTGTGGTCTCTTTCAAAATTAAATAGAAACACTAAAAACAATGAAAAGCATCAGGAGGTTATACAGAAAGATAGAAAGACTGAGATAGCCCTTATGCTATGGACAACTTCTAGGAAATCAACTCTAATCAAAAACATGTTTTTATTGAGATCCTCTATTAACAGAATTGTCCAAGTCTGATTGTTCTGTATCTCCCCACCCCTCTGATACTCCACTGAATCAGGTCAGCCGCTGCCTGAGGCATTTCCAAATGTTGCCTCATTTATAGAACTTAAAAAACGTTTCATCCCCTTTTGCCTAACAGAACATTTTTGCGTATTTCCATCAAGGTCATCTCCCTTACTCTATACAACACTTGTGTCATGTGAAGTAAGCAAATGCACTGCAGAACAAGCAGAACTTTTAACCAAACAGAGTTGCGAGAACAACATGGAAACTTTTGAAGCAGAGGTGAAATTCAGACTGTTCGAGCCTGTTCGCGAGAACCGGTAGCAAATTTTCTAAGCAGTTCGGAGAACCGGTTGTTAGAAGAAATCTCCTTTTGTTTTTTTCCACGTTACAGGGTTAACCCTGTAAGGAAGGCAGGAAAGAAACATCCTGGTGTTGTTTCTAGCCTAATCTTTATTGCCCTGCCCACCCAGTCACATGACCCCCCTAGCCACGCCCACCAAGCCACGCCCACAGAACCAGTAGTAAAAAAAATTGAATTCCACCACTGCTTTGAAGGAGCAAACAGAAGGATGCACAACAAAGAACTTAAAGAACAATTAGAAAGTTCAGAAGAATCACGTATGAATGGATAACATGCCGTTCATAGAAAGAACATAAGAAGGACTTCTGGTTTTTTTTTCTAGATTGCAGTAATAATAACATCGTTGGCTAAAGATTAGGGAAGCCAAAAAAGTCAAGATGGGGAAATGGATGTAGAGTGAAGGCTCCATCCCTTTTTATTGCTTTGGTCCTGCAGTCCTGGCAACTTGACTCTTCTGATCGCCCACCCCTTAGGTTGGTCGCTGACCAAAATTAATAAAATCTAATCTAATGTGACTTCTCCTATGCATATCGCTGCCAAAGATATTCAATTGATTTACTTACTGTTTCATTAAATGATTTTCACCTGCATCTTGTCAGAACTTCAATATGGGTTCCTGTTCAGCGTATTGAATGAAAGGTGATTAAATTGCCTTTCAGTTAAACAAAGTCTGACACCCATCCACATTTCCCTCTAAAAAGGGCCCAGCAGAACTAACAAGTTTTAGCCCAGCACTCAGAAGGTTAAATAAGGTTAAATCTTGGCACTGTTCATTATTCTACCAGCTAAAGCCCTTGATATTTAATATACTAATAAAACCAAGTGAACCTTGCAAGCTTCTTGGTTAATAATCACATCTCTATCGCTGCTTTGTGATGCAGCCAGCATCTTCTTTTCTTAAGCATTCTGTTTCCTTGAAGGGGCTGATTGTGAAAAGCCATTCCAAAAATTATCCCCCCTTCAGATCTTTTTCTTTGCTTGCTCCACATCACCCTGGCTTTATAAATAATGAAAAGACAATAGCTGATCTAAAATTAGATCTTACGAGTTCAGACTTGATTTGCAAGACTAATGTGCCATCCTTCCGTTTCGTTGCTCTACTTTCCTGAGCTCATCATCCCAGTCTTAATCAGAGAGATCTTTTGCTCTTTTGACAGAGGAAAATGTAATTGGCAGATGGATCCTTACTCTAATTGTTCTTGAGAGAGTCACATTGTCACTGTGCAGATTAATATTAACCCAGCTTTATCTGGCTCTTTTCCCATTATTAAGGGCACTGGAATAGCTTCAGTCCTGGGCTGCAGGCTGGGAACAGATGAAGGTGTTTGGTTTTTTTCCTGCTTTCCAGGGGATCTTGCCTTAGACTGCTCATTGCAAATGGCTAATGGGAGGAGAAGACACTTCTTCTCCCCAGCTGGGACTTTGCTAAAAGGGGAAATGAAGCTTCCCCCAACCAACACTGATCAAATGTTTTACAAACTAACATTGTGCTTGAAAGCTAGAAAATAGGTTTAACTGGATGACTTCATCTCTAAAAGGTCCTTATCTCATGAACATGTCAGACTCCATATCAAGGAAGGATTGGTCTGGCTTCCATCAGCAGCGTCCTTTAATAGGCCAGGAAGCACAAAACCCATGGATAACATTTACTTGAGGCCATTGGAAAATGCTAGTGCCTTATGAGTTCTCCAGAAAAGTTAGAATCCTCTCTGTTTTATGTATCACATTAATCCAATTTTGCATCAGCGATCCAAAGTGGAGAACAGTTTGCTGGAAAAAGGAGGGAGGAGGGCAAAGAGGAGGAGGAGGAAGAAGAAGAAGACGACAGCTTGGACAATCTGGAACTGTGCCACCTACGGTCTGATCTAAGCACAGTACACAAAATTGTCTGCTGCAACATCTTACTTGTCAACAACTACTTCAGCTTCAATCACAATAATATATGGGCAAAGAATCGATACAAACTCAAGGTAAACCACTCCAAACTCAATTGCAGGAAATGCGACTTCAGCCACAGAGTGGTCAATGCCTGGAAGGGTCTTTCCGACTCCGTTGTTACAGCCTCAAACCCTCATAGCTTCAACCTCCAACTATCCACCATGGACTTCACCCCATTCCTAAGAGATCCATAAAGGGGACGTGCATAAGCGCACCAGCGTGCCTATCACCCCTGTCTTACTGTCCCCATTGATCTGTACTTACTTCCTTTGTTTTTGTTTACACCTATACCTGCTATCTTGTACATGTTTGACAAATCAAATAAAATAAATGAAGAAGAAGATTCCACGTATCTCCTTCACTGTTTTAGGTGAGGTGCACAAAACATTATAGCATATGATTGGGACCACAGCTCTGTTTGGCACTGAATATTTTTCTTCTAACATTTAAACCCTAGATGGTCAGTTGAAATATTTCCTATTATTGTGGAAAGGATCAAAGGTAACCATAATGATTTTAAAGTAAATCAGTGAAGTAATGCATTGGTTTTAAAACCAGGCTTATTTCTTCTGTTTCCATAGTCAGGGTTCAAATCATAACAGAAGCAAAATCAAAGGGTTTTTTTCTTTTTCAGAAAAAGCTTGACAGTCTATATAATGACAAGTTTGAAAATCCTGATCTGTTCACTAAAAACCGAGGCTGTAATTTAAATGAACTTGGCCAACCTCTCGTAGAGCTGAGGTTTTGCAAATGCGTAACTGAAAAAGACGTGTGGTCAAAAACTTGATCAGATCCAATTTCTATTTTAATTTGCTTTCCAGTTCTCCAGGATGACTATGGGAAAGCCAAATGGGACTTGACTATCACTGGATGCAAACTCTGTTCAGATGTGATGTTGTGTTTGGATCTCCCATCCAGACCTCCAGTTACAGTTCTGAATTGGCTTCTCTGTGGGAAACACTGGAAAAAAACCAAAACAAAGCAGGATGGATTTAAAAATAAAACCAAAGTAGGACGCTATATACAACTATTGAACGGAACTAGGTTTGATCTGGATGGGGAAAGATATCACCTAAAATGTGATGGAAGGTGCACTTGGAGAAGCAATGGGGGAAATCTCAGCCACACCACAGTTTCCCAGGGATGAAGCTTGGATGAAGAGACTGCACGGTCTTGATGAGAAAGTTGGGAAGAAGTTCAGGCAGCAACACCCTAGAATCTCTCAGGATAAATCTAGAAGGTCAGAAGGTTTTACTTTGGCAAGATTCTGTCTGTTAGGTATAAGCAAATAAAGGATTGGATTGGATTTCACTGCCTTGTCTTTAGGGTTGGGCCCGACATAAACCTGGCTATTTCTAATTTCTTATCGGAACGTCTGGCTCACAAGAAGCTGGTCTTAAATGTATTCCACCTTCACGGTACTGTTGGGTTGGAGTGGACTATAGCCATCAGGACACAAGCAAGTAGTAAATATCCTTGCCTCCTATTCCTAGATGTGCATATTCCTAGATCTTGTTTAACAATAGGCTAAGCTAAATGTATTGGGCACATTTCTGTAACAAATCGCAAAATTATGAACTTAGATGACACCATTGTGACTGGAAATCCCTTATGATTAAGAATGAATGGGATATTCGCTTCTTTAAAAAGGCAGAATTATTTCCACAGGCTTCAGTTAGAATGGTCTTCAGTTCAAAAGATAGCTTGGTTACATTAAACAAGAATATATATATATATTCTTCTTGCCCTGACTTGAAGCAGAAGGCACCAGCCTGAAGCTGGCGAGTCGGTGGAGGAGAAGAACAGGGGGACAAAAATGGTCAAAGCAACTGAGAAATAGCAACCAACGTAATAATCCTACTGTAGGGGTCCCTCAAAGAGGTTGGTTTAGGAAGAGAGTACAGGAGAATCCTATTGTGGCAGCTCTCATCTATTCTCCTGGCCAGAAATTGGGGGTCACTTGGTCAATGATGTATAAGTGAAAAAAAAAAAAGTCGATAGTAGCACCTGGTGGACTTTGGCTGACCTTGAAACCGGCTCAACAGGGTTGGGCCCCTGTGGCTCTGAGAAATCCCAGAAGTGTAGTCTAGCCTGGGAAGTTGAATAAACATCCCCGAAGAAGGCAGTGGCTAACCACTCCTCATTACTGCCAAGAAAGTGAGCAGAAACATCCTGGTAGTTACCAGACCGAAGCTCAACTCAAGGGAGTCTTTACCTATTAATAGTGTGACAAGAAACCACACATCAAAACCTGAACTTTGTGGCTTGGCTCTTGGTGCATTGGAAGATGGAAGAGAGAAATCTGGGTGTTTTTAATCTACTTGAAGCCAAAGCAGCCATTCAAGTCCATTCCCATGTCTCTATTCCCACACAATTCAAAACAATGTGCATAAAAGTTCTGTGCTGTTTATTTGTATACAACTGTTTGCCATCTTCCAATGTACGTACTCTCTTTCCCAGGGATACTGGGGTCATGTAAATTGATTAGAAAGGGAGGGCCTTTTTTAAAAAACAACAATTGTGCTCAGCCACCAAGATCATTCGGGTATGTATTAAGGAGCCAAACTGGAGCCAAACTGGAAATGATACTTCCTTCAACTGGGCTGTTCTGGGTCAGCCAGGAATCCTTTCCGAGCAGTCCTGAGAAGAGCTTGGTGAATTCTTCCAGTTCCATACTGAGTTCAGTCATTTATTTGCTAGTTATGCAACTATGTTTGGCTGGTGGGGTCCGTCCCATCCCCATTCTGCACTTTCAACGCACACACCCCAAACACCCACATCTAAATAAAACAGTTTAGTAAGATTTAACATATTTAAAGAATAACAAATGTCTTCTGTATAAATGATTCCAGCAGGTTCGACCCAAGCCTTCTGCCAAGTAAGATCCTTGACTTAAATTTCAATGAGGAAATGGTTAGTTAAAATGTGAATCTGGTCTGCAGGTCGTCTTGTGATGATGACCACCATGTTTTCATGGGAAAACTGTTGCCTTTTGACAAACCACAGTGGCTGAGATCACACAACAGGCTAAGGGAACAGTAATCCAACAATCAACACAATAAACCACCAAATGACTCAATATTATATGTGAATACTCATCCTGTTCTGCATAAAAATCTACTCTTAATGATGTACCTTACATGTTTATTTTTTTTCATTTGTGCTTGAGACTAACAGATCTCTTATCTATCTGTCCCCCAAAGATTATGATTTTGACGCACATGTCTGTGTGCATGCAATGAACTGCAGTCAATTAATGTCCTCTAGTATAGAGTTTTTTGTTTCATTAGCAAAGTGCCATGATGAAAGAAAGATAGGGCTAAATTAAAAAAACCCAGAAAAAGTAAGCAAAAATATGAGTGCATATACCAGAAAAACCTAGAATGCTTACAGTCTAAAATACTAAGAATTGAAAGCATTCAAATATTGGTCTGCAGGACTATTACACTATTGGAATATTAAAATACTATCTTATTATTCCGCAGACTTTTTTCTGTGCAATGTAGCGTTTAATGGACTAATATTTGGTACAATTTGTCCATGGTAAAATTTAATAACAAAAGTATGATAACACCCAAATATTTTCTTTTTAAAACAAAGTGAATGACTAATTTGAGGCCTACTGATTTCAAGGAATCTGCTGCACTAACCTTGACTAAATTTAAATTCATCATTATGCCTTTTTCAAAACTTTAATGATTCTTTGGGCAAAAACTAGAAGGTGAAAGAGCAGCACAAACAGCCCAAATATAAATAAATAAATAAATAAAACATGGCAAGGTCACTCTACCCAGAAGCGGGATTAATCATAGTTTCTGTTCAGTGATTCCTCTAATCCTATGAGCTTCAAGGATTATTAATTCACTGGCAAAATATTCAAGTCTGCATGTAACTGCCTTTTCACATTCCATTGAAAGGACATCATGAATATATTGGTCATGGATAAGCTAAAGTCATTTTAAATGGAAAGATACTATAGGATTAAAAATGCAGTCGGGGTAGTGAGGAGAGTTCGGTAAAAACACTTGAAAACAATGGCTATTCTGGAATTAGAAAAAATTATTCTAAAACAAAGAAAGCAAATGGTGATAAGTAGGAATACAGTAGGAACTGGGATTGGGAAGTGGGATTCATGATCCAATACTTGTAGGATCTAGGACAACTTGCCATGGCCAACTCACTCAACTTATGCTAATCTTGGAGAAATGGCGGAATAGAATCATTAAAGACAGGATGCCAAAAGAGGGACCAAATAAAATGTGAATGACAACAATTAAAACAATGCCTTCATTATTTGAAATAATTAAATCAAATTGTTGAAGTGGCAAGTTGCCCATGGAGAGTTGGCCATGGTGAGTTCTCCCACTGCGAGTTGGGTATGGTGAATTGACCATGGCAAGACCACTGTGGCAAATTGTCCTATTCCGTGCTTGGATTAACTTGAAGGAAAATTATCAGGGTTTAGCAGCACTCAACACGTATTTATTTATTTATTTCATGAATTTTTATACCGCCCCCCTCCCAAGGGACTCAGGGCGGTGCACAGCCAGTTAAAAAGATACATAAAAAAGTTAAAATATAATTAAAAGAATTAAATCATGGCCCAATTATAAAAGTAAAAAATTTAAAAATTTTAAATAAGTCAAATTAAAAAGTTTAAGAACAAATTTAAGACCCCGTTAAGTGTTAGGCCAGACCAGCTGAAATAAGTGGGTTATCACACTATTGTGATATGACCCAACTACCTGTGGAGATTCTAGCCATGCAGATCAGGGTTGTCCCAAAGGTGCTTTTTCAAGAGGCAATTAGACTTTCTTTGTTTTTTCTTGAAGACATTTCGTTTGAAGACATTTTCTTCTGGTGGCCTTATGAAAAAGCACCTTCTGCTATGCCAGGAAAATTTACCAGAAACTTTGATAGGGCTGTGAATTGTAACCAAAGATAGGTCAGGATGACAGATTAGGTGTTCATTCACTCATCTGACTTGACAGCAGCTAACTAATCATTTAAAAAAAAAAAAAAAACTGTCACTGCTTCGCTGTGCCTAATCCTACATCTTTTCTTATAAGCAGGTAGCAACGTCTGGCTGATCACGTATGGCCTTCAAAGCTACATGGCTATAGGCTAGATTGAGAAGCAAAGAAAAACAAAAGAAATACATCTCAGCAGAAAGCAACAGCACACTACATCTATACTACTGCCAAGAAAGCCCCGTCTGAGGGACTACAGACTACCACCAAAGGTGCTCAGAAACTTCTATTCCTGCACTGTAGAGAGCATCCTGACGGGCAACATCACAACCT
>JAEANM010027772.1:0-10485 GCA_017656035.1 Myanophis thanlyinensis
CTGTTCACCGCCCCGAGTCCTTCGGGAGAGGGGCGGTATAGAAATTTAATAAAATTAAAAATTAAATTAAATTAAATTACAGATAATCCTCAGGTTATAAGGATTTATCTGTATCTACGTCCTCAGATTATGAGGACTATTGTATCTTTGAATGGTCAGTGAACGAGCATTCATAATCTGAGGACTATCTGTAACTGATGATTCCTTAGCACCCTTCTTAGCACAGAACAAGTAGTATTTATGACTAGTCCTCAAAATTCCAACCACCATAGCCATCCCTACAGTCACATGATCATGATTTGGGTGCTTGGCCATCAGCTCGTGCTTAGGACTGTTGAAGCATCTCACATGATGACCTTTTGTGACTTTCCCTGCCACCTTCCCACAACCACAGTCAGTGGGGAAGCCAGCAGGGAAGGTCACCACTTGCTCTCATAAGTTGCTTCCACCAAACTTCTCCTGAGGATCCTTTGTAATGGAGTATGAGATCCCAAGAATCTTGTAGTCAGTATCACTCTTAACCAGCACCTGTGGCTTCTAGTAGCCTACCCACACTCCTTAGCTTTGCAACATTTTTTGTCATTTTCTAGTGAAAGTGCTAGAATTGTGATTTGCTTAACCATGCCATTTGTTTAATGACCGTGGCGAATCATTTAACAACCATCAGAAAAATAATCACAAGATCAAGCCTGCTTATGTAATGATTCAAAAGGAGGACCGCACTGACGTAACAATCAAAATTCTGGGCTCAATTGTCATAAATTGAGGACTGCCTGTAAACAACCTGATTGCAATATTATAGCACTATTACTAGGCTGCTATGTAACAAAATCAAGGTGCCAAACCATTCTTCCCTAACATATAGCAATAGCACTTAGATTTATATACCACTTTATAGTGCTTTGCAGCCCTTTCTAAGCGGTTTACAGAATCAGCATATAGCCCCCAACAATCTGGGTCCCCATTTTACCCATCTCGGAAGGATGGAAGGCTGAGCCAACCTTGAGCTTGGTGGGATTTGAACCAGCAGACAGCAGAAGTATGAATTTAGTTGAAGTCCAGATATCAGAAGATTTGCTTTAAACAGTCTAGGAGCACAACTCAAAGCCTTTATTCCTGCGTGTCATATAGCTTACTCACAGTCTTCTGTTATGGTGGCTTTCGCTATATGCATCCAAGGGTATGTAAATGCACATATTTGAAGACTAGGACTTCATTCACTCTGGTGAACATGCATTTGAATTTCCTGTTGAATGAAACAAAACATTTCTGCATAAACATTCGTAAGGTTGGGCTATAAATACCCCGGGGTTTATAGAAGAGCTGAAAGTTGCAGGCATATTGTGTGTCCATGCAAGAATAAAGGCTTTGAGTTATATTAATACTTGGGTATGATTGAAGAAACCAGACCCTTTAAGTCGTATTCTTTCTGGATTATTTTGGAAATGGTGCATTCCTACAGTTAACCCAGAAGAAATTATATACATGTAACACTTTTTATCTGAGCTTGTTTTTCTCTTTGCTTGCTCCACACATAATAGTGCATGTGTGAATGTTATGGATTGTGGAACCACTTCTTTTCATATGTGACACTTGTGCAGTTGCAGAGTTTAGGGGATAGTAAGATCAAAAAGCAATACTTGTCAAGATAAAAAGGTTTATTGAAAAAGCAGACAATTATTTCACCTGTGGATCCTCAGAGATCTTCTAATTCCCTGGTGTGTAAAGACTCAATAGAAATACAAACTGTGAGTCAAATAAAATAGTGTGTGTTGCATTTAATCAAAGGTGATAGCATCAAGGGAGAATTATGTTTGCACAAAAAATAAAGTGCAAATTTGGCACTATGAAGTGTGAAAGAAAACCCTTTTAAGTACTGTGTGACTTTACATTGCAACCTACATTTGGGTATTCTTTCTAGATAGGATCACACTCAAAATCTCACAGTGATACACAGTATACATAAGCATAACACATAAATTCATACCTCTAAAAGAATTTGCTGCCCTTTTTGTATGGTGAAGTAATTAAGGTGAGGATGGGTGAAAGAAATATGGTTAAAAGAATGCACACTAATGATGTTCACTATATATCTCCATATCTTTCTGTGTTTGCTAATCATTGTTGCTTCTCCTGGTTTCCTAGTGCGTCACCACAGCCAACTCACTATGGGACAAGAGTTACAGTAATATCAAAGAAATGGTGGAATAGAATCCTTAAAGAAAGGATGCATAAGGAAGGACAGAATGAAATGTGAATGACAAAAACTAAAATATTTTTTTATTTATTTTCATTATTAAATTGGATTGTTAAATTGTCCTGCAGCGAATTGTCCCACATGAAGTTGGCTGTGGGGCGTTGTCCCATTCCATTTCCTAGCGCCGTACCCTTAGGATCTGTGTAACTATTGTCTTTATAAAAACAAGGAGTCCCATCAATATAATTGAATTAATTCTAAATGGTTTTCTTCGTTTTCTTGGCATTTCAAAATTGTTGAACACTGCTGAGGGCTTCTCAGAAGTCCACAGGAAACTTCAGGTGTCCCATAGCTTTTGCCTGTAGACTTTGATTTGTTTTAATTATTTATTTAAAACATTTTTAAAATCTGCTCCCCATGAAGTTTCTTTTCCAGACCTTTTGTTTGATTTAGTAGAAACATTAAATCTCCCCTACAACATTGGGAACGTTATTTTCAACCTTGAAAGTACCTTGCTTTGTTTTCTGGTGCTGCCACCTGCAAGTAATAAATGACTTTGTGCCCAGTGTGAAGGAAAGCAGAGAGATGGGACCTCCTCTGGGTATCGTGTAATGAAGTCAATCTTTAGAGCTTCCAAAAGACAGTGGAATAGAGCTCAATTTTCTTTATCCTGCAGATCATATTAGAAACTGAAAAGACGTACGGAATGTGTAGTGGCCTTCTTAGGAAAGAGAACAGTGGGATTCAAAGTATTACAAATGTGGAATATCTCTGCATTTCCTCTTTATCAGGGAAACAGGAAACCACTTCCACACTGCAAGAACAGGCAGCTGGGAAAAGGTTCAGGGAATCCCCATTTTAATAAATGGCAGAAAATAAACATATCCACTCGCTAAGATTGCTATAATCTAACTTGTTTTATCCTACCAGTAAATCTGATTATTACGCTTGTGAGAAACTTATTTTTTTTTATTGTAAGTAGCTGCTTGGCTATGATGCTGCAGTTCGACTCCTGATTGTCTTTCTTACTACTTTTCTTACTACTTAATAAGTCTTTACCAATTCTGTATCACTTCCTTTTATTTTGGAAGACGTTCTTGTCAATTTATAGCAGTAGATAGGATTTACTTTTCTTGCACTTTTAAATATTGTGCTTTATTAGTTTTAGACCATAAATAAGCTTAAGTTATGGAAGTATCATATGTATGTTCAGTGTTTTCTATGGAACTTTTTTATTTTTTTACTAATGTTCTAGCTTTGAAGGAAAATGTGCTGCTTTTCTATAATTGCATCCTGTGAATAAGAGCAACAAAAATACTTTTAATTATGTGTATGCTTAAGTTAAAGACTCATTTTATTGAGGTCAGCATGTGACTACCTGGCCATACATTTAGGATTGTTGGTTTTTTGTTTACTTGTTTGTTTTTTGGCAATTGTGTGAAACTGATTTACTTTGTTTTGCCTTTTTTCTGGAAAAATATTTTCAGCATTTCAGTCTACATGCCTCTTTTTTTCCTTTTTCAGGTAAATTTGCAGAAGACATATTCAGAGAGCTGGTTACACAAGCAACCACATATGCCTTTCGAGTCAGCTCTTTAGCTGAGAGAGTTGATCGCCTTCAGGTGAAAGTTACTCAGTTGGATCCCAAGGAGGAAGAAGGTATATAAAATGTTATATTTTTAGAATATGATTCAGAACTGCAGCAAAAGTCTTTTTTCTTTCTTGTTGGAAAATCACCTTGAATCACCCAACAGTCTCAGCTGACCCATCGTGCTTGTCCAAGAGGTTCTTGTACAAAAGTGGTACTCTGCCTTATTTTGTTAAGGAGGGAGAAGTCACTTTGTAATAGTGAGAAGCATAAATGTCATTTTTGCTTACCACTCAATGTTTGTCAGTTTGGCAGCTTGAAGACATGTGGACTTCAATTCCCAGAATTCCCTGTACTGTGAGGAATTCTGGGAGTTGGAGTCCACACGCCTTCAAGTTGATATGGTTGAGAAACACGGATATAGAGGAAAGGACACCTATGAATAGATTTCGTTCAAAAAAAGCACTCCTTGCTTTGAGGTCCTCTCCAGCCGTCTCTTCTGATTAAACTGCGGAATTCAGCTGCTTGTGTGCAGCTTGTCTGCCAACATTTTTGAGAAGGAAAGAGAACACAAGTTTAGAAGAGACTAAGAAACAAACATGCAAGGTATAGCCACTTTTTGCAAGTGCAGATAGTCTATTGCAGATGTGGTTAGTATGGGAGTTGAAGTCCACAAGTCTGAAAGTTGCCAAGGTTGGATACCCCAATCTGTTGCATCCATTGGATTGCTGGTAAGAGTAGGCAGGGAAAACATCATGTTGACCTGAATTTTATTAGAGTCTACATGTATATAAAGCTATCTTCCTAGCCTCTGGATAGTTGTTTCTTTTTCACGTAAAGCTCTTTGAAATATTTCACTTTCTGATTGATTAAATAAGCATAGAGGTTTTTGTAAAATTGCCAACTGCTAATTTTCCATGATTTTTTTTTTCAAAAAATAGAAAGCACTGCTTTGCTCTGTTTTTAGTCAAAGACAAGCAGATACACATAAAATCCATCATTCATAATTACAATAGAGAGGATCCAGGAGGGAACAAGAAATTGTCTATGGGAATATTGATTTAAAAAAAAAGTTTCAAAGAAGCCAGACATGTTTAATTATATTTGTTGCCACATTCTCACAACTGCTAGACAAAATTTGGCCACGCTCTTGGAATTGCCTCGTAATCTGCCAGCAAAAGAAAAGAGAGAAGTTCTTTACAATCTCTATGTAATGCTTTACTTTGAATACAATAACTAATTCCCTAACAGTTTGGGTCCTTTGGTAACTATTCCTTTTGGACAATTCTGTTTCGGAAACAGCATCAGAAAAGAGTATTTATGAAAGCTTTCTTGGAGATGTGGCAAAAAGTTTACGTTTGTAAAAATATTAACTTGGTGTTTCAAATGACTATTTTCTTTCCCGTTTCTTTTTCTTTTTCAGTGTCCTTACAAGGTATTAACACCAGGAAGGCCTTCAAGAGTTCCACAACTCAGGACCAAAAGCTCTTTGAGAGAGAATCTGCCCCCCTGCCTGTCCTTGAAACATATAGCACTTGTAATAAACCGCCACCTCTTAACATTCTATCCTCATACAGGTAACAACATATCCAGGAGAAATAACAATGTTCTTGCTTTAAGCTCCCTCCTCTAAAGAATGTGGAATGTCATCAGATAGCTCGAAAGAGAGCTTTCTGTTTTAAGTTTAAATTTGGTTTAAATATTTTTGGCTTTTTGAGGAAAAACAGAGTTGATAGAGAAAACAGAAAAGCAAGGATGTTGATGATACAAATTTATAAAAGGAGGATTTGGACACAGATATTTGTTGATGAGACTAAAAACTTAAAATGACTCAATTGTGGAAATGTAATTTTAATTGGTTAAGGTGAAGAAAAATAGTCTTTTGTGCATGATGTAAACAATTTGCATAGTATTTGACTGGTGTGTGTATTTGCATTTAAAGAACTTTGGTTGGATGGACAACCCAAAATCAGCCTTGTAAATTAACGAACACAAAATAGCCTGTTTGGCCAATTTATAGTTGTTTTACTTTAATAGTATATTGTATAAACTTCCTCTGTGGCTAGTCTAACATACAATGCTTCTGTATGTTCTTCTGGGCATGTAATTTAATGCTGTTTTCCTATTTAACCTTTTGCAATTAACAGTATATAGATTTGATGGTAGGATTGCTGGAACAACTCACAGACTGATTCAAATGTAATTTTTTGACCCTCAAATCTGATACTGATAAAATTCTAGGGTAGAATGTGGTGGTGAAACCAGCTTCTCTTACTTACAGTTCAATTCTGTCGTGTCATTTTATGTGGCATATTTTGTTTTATGATTATATAATGAAAAGCAGGAAAACATAAATAAATGTCCTCTTGTAAAGTAACATATAATTGAGAAAATTATGACTGAGAATGACTTGAAGGTAAGGAAAATAAATACTTCCTTAACCCATACCCATTAACACCTTTTTGAATAGGAAAAAGTAATTACAGGTAGCTGGAGGCAGCTGTCTTTTTTGAGATGACCTCCCACCCCCACCCCACACAGTCACACATTGCCAGAGAAGTATATATGTCTCCATGCTATCTCAAAATGTTGTCTTTTGCATATTGAAGTCTGGTGCAGAATGGGCTAAAAATTTGCACTTTTACCTTGAAGGGGGAACTTATTGTTAAGAAACGATGGTATTTTCCCTTATTATCTCTGTTTCATATTTGGTTTTCGGGTACACACACACAACCATCTCATTCTGTGTGGATAACCTCTCTCCTAGGGATGATGGCAAAGAAGCGCTTAAATTCTACACAGATCCATCATATTTCTTTGATCTTTGGAAGGAGAAAATGCTGCAGGATACCAAGGATATTATGAAAGAGAGACGGAAACATAGGGTGAGATGTGTGGCACTGTTTTGGTTATATTAATTTGTTTGGTTATACCTTTAAGCAAAGCAAAGGAAAATGTAGATGATTTCCATTGCCTGACTATGAAATATGCCATTATTTTCAATAATAATCGTTAGAAGGGAACACAGCGGGATTAAAATAAAAATGAATCAATTGGGAAATCATACTCGTAAAAAAGCTTTATCTGGATGGTATTTTCCCATGTTCTTAACTGCATTTTTATTTGAGCATGAGTAAAATTAATATAAATTTTAGTCTAATAACACATGGTGCAAAGCAGTTATATGGGAAATGTGCAGTTTCTAAGTAGTTTTTTCCCCCCATCCCCATGATCCCTTTAGTAGCTCCCTTTTAGGCTGTCTTAACCAAAATTTTACTTTACTTAGTGCCAGCCAGCCTTCTGCAATTAAATTTGTAGAAATTCTGAACCATTAATTTAAGGTTTGATTTAACAATGTTGATCTCAGGGACTTTTATGTAACAGTTGCTTGCTTATAGCAAAAGGAAAAAAAAAAAGCCAACCCAGCTCTTGTTTATTTGCATTTTTACATTTGGGTATCTGCTTATAGCAGGCAAGATATGATCCTGTGGTTGGATTTTTGAAGAATATCTTACTGATCTCTTTAGGAAAAATGCACATTATTTTCACTCGTCTGTGGACACCTATTTACAAAAACATACACCTCAGATAAAACATTGATGCTGAAGCTCTATTAAATGCTTCTGCTATTGGATAGGTGTCAGCTGCCTAGAGTCGCCTTATCAGGGAGATAAACAGCATACAAATTCAATAAATAAAACATATCAGTGTAGCTAAATCTAGTATGAGAATATGTTCCTTATTATGTACATTTTTATTAACTTTTCTTTACTGATGATGAGCTTAAAGGACTAATGGCATCTACAATTGCTTCCTATTTATTTTATAGAAAGAAAAGAAGGATAATCCTAACAGAGGAAATGTAAATCCTCGGAAGATAAAAAGCCGAAAAGAAGAATGGGAAAAAATGAAAATGGGTCAAGAGTTTGTTGATACAAGGGAAAAACATGGACCAGGAGGGTAAGAGATAAACTGTAATAGTAACCATGGAGCTGTGACCAACAAGACTAAAGGTTTCTGTTTCCTGAATAAGTAGTCTTCCTGGGAAGGGACATTAATGTGTGTAGTTTGACTAAGTATGCTGTAGCTCAAAGTGAGCACCTGAAATAGATTTTGGAATCCTAGCACATTTCTTTAAGGCTATATCTTAAAAAGAATTTTTTTAAAAAAACCATCTGACTTATCAAACTAGTTTGGGGTGATACTAAGAAAACTGCATGGATCTGAAATGTAAGTCACCAGGAGTAGTGCTTGATTTGAAAGTGACTTTACTTTTATTATATTTAATGCAGAAATGCAGGGGTTTGAGACCTGTGAAATGACCACCATGCTCTTTCATTTAGAGTTGGCAGAACCTTTTATTTATTGCATAGCCATGGTGGCCCAGTGGTTAGGATGCTATATTGCAGGCTAATTCTGCCAACTGCCAGGGGTTTGATCCTGACTGGCTCAAGGTTGACTCAGCCTTTCCTCCTTCTGAGGTCGGTAAAGTGAGGACCCAAATTGTTGGGGGCAATATGTTGACTCTGTAAAATGCTTAGAGAGGGCTGTAAAGACATTGTAAAGCAGTTTATATGTCTTAAATGCTATTGTTAGGGAGCAAATTGAACAGAAGCAAATTTGATATTTATATAGTAATACAAACTTAACTACACATCCTTGATTTTCTTTTAACAATTTGTCTACTGTTGATTAGAACCAATATAAACTGCTATAGTGAAACTGATTTTGAGACTGTTGTTCCAACTAGTGGCTTTAGAATAGAACTGGAGCATGTTCTGCAAACTACCTCTTCCTTATTTAGGATACTATGGCATTTAAAAGAAGAAAACTCTGCCTATCGGCTTGATTAAGGGGTAACTTCATCTATCCGAAATATAAATTGACTACATTTACTTGGGCCCAGTCATTTTTGCTATAGAGATATCTTGTATGTTATGTATTCTTAACTACATTAACTGGAAACACTAATATGGAATAGGGTTTTTACCCTAAGAAACAAGCATATGAGATAATTCTTATGATCTTCTGCTATTTAGGAGAAGGTAGACATGGTCTCCTTTAGGGGGGTCTATCTCTTTATTAATTGAAACTACAAGTTAAAGAAAACTGTCCATCTCAAAAACAAATTTCACTGCATTTAGGGGGTTACTGCAGTGAAATGTTCTCATCCTGTCCAGTAGGTTAACCTTATAATAAAAGCTTGCAGCCAGAGGAATTCCATTTCTGTCTTTCATTATAGTTTAAGAAACCCTTTTTCTCAAGGTCATACATGCATACACATACACCTTTAGCTCTTCTTCCTTTAGAAAGAAGGGAGTGGGGGGGAAACCACAGGTCTAAAATTGTTTCTAGAGTGACACATCATTTGTGTTGCAAAAGAGAAGCCTTTGACAATGCTGGAATAAATGAATGGCTGAGCAGAGGTAGGCCATGAACTGTTCCACGTGTGTATTCTGAGATTGTTGGAAGAGAGCTGCCCAGTTACTTTTTCAAGGTCCTCTCTGCGTGACCACGCGTGTTTATTTTCCACACATATTTACTCTTGTAATGAACTGGAAATGTCAATTAGGAATCTTGAAAGGCTTTTTAATTGTTTTGGCAAACGGCTGAAATTTGGATAATTCTGCATATCAGTTTTACATCCATCACTTGCAGCCAGGATCAGCTGGCTTGGGAATGCATAGCAAATTGGTGAAACTCTATGAATGTTAATCTGAATATAGAGTGACATACTGCTGGCCCTATTTTGGTGCCGTTCTTCTGATAAGTGTGTATGAGATTATCATATGAACTGGTCTCATTTGAAAAAGGCCCAAATGACTGTTTACCCTTTCATAGTTTTGTTTTGTTTTTACACTTGCCACTTTGTGCAAGGGCCATGTGTGATACGAACAGATGAAAAATCATTCTTGAATTGGAGAGGACCCCAGGACACGGCAACCATTGTAAATGTGAACCCAGTTGCCAAACATTCAAATTTTGGTCACATGGCCAGGGGGATGCTGGAACGGTCGTAAGTGTGGAAAATGGTCATCATAGGCCCCTTTTTTCAGTGCCGTTGTAGCTTTGAATGGTCACTAAATGAACTATTGCAAGTTGAGGACTACCTGTATAGATATATAAGTCTAGCCAAGTTACTACTGTTTATATGTTTTGTATATGCTACAAGCTTTCTGCATTTGAAGCTCCTTTGAAACTCTTGGAGGGAAAGGCCCTTGGCTCACAACTCTACTTTTGTGGTTTTAGGTACATGGTGTATCAGAATGGTAGCATTGGCTCCAATGAGAGTGTTGATGCTACCTACTATCCACCTCCTCCACAGCAAGAATCCGTTTCACCATCACCTCCTCCATTGTCAGATGATAGTCTTCCACCGCCTCCAGCAGAATTTAGGTAAGTATGTATTGCTGAAGGCTCACTAGCCATCAAAACAACTCAGAGAAGACTTTAAAGAGTCTGTTCATTAGTGAGGTTAATAGTTGTAATTTGTCAGGAGGTATTTTGCAAAGCAGTACTTAAACACTGCTAAAACAAGCTGTTGCCCTTCTGTGTTTTGGGTTCCACTGCAACACTTGTTATGGTTTCCAATTCAATTTCAATTTCAAATTTATTGGTCACAAACACAGTCATACATGGTACGATATGCAGTGAAATGCTTACGCAACCGCGGGTAAGTTAGGTAGGAAGGGAGGGTGGG
>JAEANM010027774.1:0-10483 GCA_017656035.1 Myanophis thanlyinensis
TTGCCTTGCCCAGGGATTCTGGGATTTGAAGTCCACAGGTCATAAAAGAGCCACAATTGCCCACCCCTGCCCTAGACTGCCTGTAATATGATTCTTCGGGAAGAGTGTGATCTGAGAACATAGTTATTAGTTTTTGTTTTCTTAATTCAGATTTTTACATGCTCTGTAAACTGCGGTGAATCTGCTCCAGGACTGTGTGAATCTCTTCTAAGACTACACAAAACTGTATAGTTTGTAGATCTCTGACATCTACTGTCGAAAGTGGGAGTTCATACCATTGCCTCTTAACCATTCACGCTACTGACCACTGGGAGGAGCAAGATATAGAGAGAGCAATGTTTCTCAATCTTAGCAACTTTAAGAGGCATGAATTTCTAGGATTCTTCAGCAAGCCAGGCTGACTGGAGAGTCTAGGGAATTGAAATCTGTACATCTTAAAATGATCAAGTCAAGAAAGACTGAGCTAGAGACTCAGATCCTGTCTAGGTTCCCGGTTCATCTCCAACCTAGTCTCTTCCTTCCTGCCTTTTTTCTCCTAAGCAAACACACATAGGTGTGCCTTCTTGAATCTCCTTGCTAGGATATATTGTAGCTCCAGATACTAAGACTTTCTTCCTTCTTCATATAAGATAAACCCTCTTTCCATTAAAATAACGACTTGTTTTGGTGTTCTTTTGACAGGTTGGATTCTCTTCTGTGTCTAAGAAGATGTGGTGGCCCACCAGCAGCCAGAGGAGCTGGTGGCAGACTCAGATAGTGAGGAGGTTGGGGAGGAATTTGGGCCAGCTCTGGAGTCTGGGGAAGGCTCTGATGAGTGCTCTGAGTCAGAGGCAGAGATGGGGCCAGGGCCATCTGACAGTAATCAGCTGCCTTCTGAGTCAGATAGTGGGGTAGAAGAACAGCTGGAGTTCTTGATGTGTTCGTGTGCAGAGCTGCCAAGAGAAGGGAACAGCTGAGGAACAAGGGCCGACTTGGGAGTAAAGGCACAGGTGGACAGTGAATGGCACTTCCCAGAGAGATTAAAAGAGGAACAAAGGGGAGGGGAGTTTGCAGGAAACAATTAGTTCAACTCATTAGGGTGAGATCTATTCCTGACTCCCTTGTCAAATAATTGTGCCTCTGCGTGGTATTTGAGAGATATCAGCCTGGCATCTCTCCAAGCCTGATAAAGCCTGGAAAACTCATGAAAGACTGTTTGCAGGGACTTTGCTGGAGAGGAATTCCCTTTCACCTAAAGAAAAGAGGTTTCTATCGGGATTGAGACGTCTGCTTCACGATCTTGGGAGAGCTAGGTCAGACCAGAAGACAAAACACATTCTCCAACACTTACCCCATTGTCATTGAAGCTGTTGTCACCAACTTTATTATTATCAAAGCTTCCACCATTCTAGAAATAGAGCACAAGAGCCTATGTTCGGGTTTCGTTGTGTACTATAGGCTGACTTTGAGGAATAAGCATTTATTTACTCATACGTTTCAACAGAGAGGAGCAAAGAGGAATAGGACCATCACGTAATACTTTGGAGAACTGCCAAAATATAGGCAGCCAGCAGAATTCATTTTCATTTCATTTTCATTTCATTTTATTAAATTTATATACCGCCCCATCTCCACAAGGACTCGAGGCGGTTTACAGCAAATAAATTTTAAATGCTCAACCTGCCCTCTAAAGAATAGACCATTGAGATGCTATGTACACGCCGTCCTCGACTTGCAACAGTTCATTTAATGATCATTCAAAGTTACGATGGCACTAAAAGAAGTGACTTATGACCGCTTTTCACACTTACAGCATCCCCCCTAGACACGTGATCCAAATTCAGCTGCTTGGCAACTGACTCATGTTTATGATGGTTGCAGTATTCCCCACCCCCCACCCCCAGGGTTCACATGGTCCTCTTTTGCGACCTTCTGACAAGCCAAGTCCATGGGGAAGCCAGATTCACTTAACAACCGTGTTGCTAACTTATCATCTTGCAGTGATTCCCTGAACAAGCAGGGCAAGAAAGGTCATAAAATGGGGTAAAATTCACTTAACAACAGAAATTATGGGCTCCACTATGATCGTAGGTTGAGGACTACCCATGGTACATGGATTAGAGAGAGCATCTTGCAGTGCTGAACTCCATAATACAGGGCTGTCAAACTCGCAGCCTGCAGGCTGAATGCATCACATGCTGGCCCCGCCCCTACCCGGTTTAGCGAACGGGGGGAAAAAATCCCGATACGTCACGTGATAATGTGCATTTGACCCCTCTGCCATATTGTCTTCTTGCAGCCTTCCCTCCAAAGAAAATTTCACTCAGGAGGAATATCATAACACATCATCCCTTCCAAATGTTGACTCTTTTTTGGAATTTGGGGATTGAATTTTGAGTTCTGCTCAAAACTGGCATCTATACATTTGTTAATACATACCCCTCCAGAACCTCCAGAATTATAGCTGTTCTGAAAAATAAAATGAAAGCAACACAATTTGAAACGAAGAGCAACATAATGGTTCGATCTTATGACAAATAGCAGTTGTCCCACTATCCCCTAGGCAGAGGGGGTGGTATATAAATTGAATTAAATAAATAAATAAATCTTACAAAACTACTATTGCTTTGTTCCTTGAATAAAGTTACAGAAACACAACAGAACGAGAAAGCGCATATTGTAATTTTTAAAATGTAACATAAACAACAAGAGAGATTAGCTATTTGGGACAAAATTTTGACTTTTTGTGGTTGGTCAAGCTGATTAATGCCAGTTTATTATTTATATGACATATATACATATATGTAGGTCTAGAAGTGTTCGGGTCTTTTCCCATGTAAGAGTGAGAGTATCTTGGCAACGTTTTGGCGAGGTCCCACTCACCATCCTCAAGCTGGTACTTTCAGCTTCATGCCAGAGTGAGCAGTGTGTGATCGGAGTTGCCATCTCTCTATAAATACCGGTGGGGGGGTTGGTGAGACATTTTGGCCCTCAACCCTCACTTGAAATGTCACGAAGATACTCTCAATCCTACAAAGGAAAAGACCTGAACACACTCAGACCTGCATACCCGTGAAAATCTACGAATATATATATTATCCCAGTCCTAACTCAGTTAAGTGTAAATACATTTCTTCAGTCATTGAGAAATGACTTCTTATCTGCTATCTTTGAGAGGAAAAAGGAATATGTTTAGCTTCTGGATGAATCAAAAGGAAGTACATTGAAGAGTTTCTATACAGGTTTTAAAAATAGTTTCTTAATCTCCTACTGAGGAATGAAGAAGACAAATTAGCTCCAAGCATACAGTTATTCTGGGTACTTTCTTATTAAATTTAAATTATTAAATTTTATACTTACTCCGTTATCATTGAAACTGTTAGATCCTACATTGTTATTGTCAAAGCTGTCTATACTCTGGAAAGGAAAATAAACAGAGCTAGTTATTTTCTTTTTGCTGAAGAATTAGAAAAAAGCACTAGGAAGATCCTGGCATTTTGTGAATATCAGAAAATTTAACAAACTAAAGAAAGGATAACTGACTGGAGGGGAAACCAGGAAAGTTGGTTCCTAACCTTAACCCTAACCCTGGTGAATCATTTCTGCATCACATATATTTTAATATATATTTCTCCTAATTGTATCTGAACGTCGTTCTTCTGATAAACCTACCTTCTTCACGATCAGTTCCCCAAATGCATATGTGCATTTCAGATACTCATTTTCATACATTTCAATGGAAAGTCACAATGGCAAAGTTGGGGACTAAAACAGAATAGAAGGTAGGTGGACTCCAGGCATATGTTTCAAAGATGGTGACTTAGGTTAATGTTCATTAAAACGCTGAGCAACTTTTGACCATCACCCGTAAGTTAAGGGTCTGATTTGCATAAAGAGAGAAACTCATTATTTCTTGGCGTTTCCAATGAAAAGGGTTTAAATATTAAAGAAAGGAGAATGAGCTCATCGGGGAAAAAAAAAAAAAAAGCTACACAACTCCGTAAACGGACCTCTAAGCTGTCGCAAGGATGATTTGTGTCACACTTATTTATTTATTATTTATTTATTTTATTATATTTGTATACCGCCTCCCTCCTGAAGGACTCGAGGCGGTGCACAGCCAGATAAGAAACCAAAAATACACAATTAAAACCCAGTTAAAAATAGAAATAGAAACTGCTGATTAATTAAAACTATAAATAGTTAAAATAGAAATTAATTAAAATTTAAGACTAATTTAAGAATTAAAACAAACTTAAAACCCCATTAAGTACTTAGAAATTTTCCTCAGCGCTATTTATTTATTTGTGTATTTAAAATGCTTACATGACGGTCCATCTTAAAAGCACAGCTCTCGGAACCTCACAACCATAAAAAGGAAAGGGGAAAGGGAGGAGAGGAGAGGAGAGGAAAGGAAAAGGAAAAGGAAAAGGAAAAGGAAAAACCCAGTGCATGATAGATGTCCCTCCAGGATATTGATCCTTCTCCTCCTTCTTCTTAGAGCAGTTGATTGTTTCTCTACCCTTCCCAAACACATCAACAAACCTAGAAGACTCAATGGGAATGCTATCTTGTGGCTCTCCTTCTCTGGCTATTAAAATACTTGAAGTAGGCTTTAATCTCATCAGGTATGAGTGGTCCTTCTATGACCACTCCATTAGCTACTGCAAATTTCCAGGAAAGAAACGATTTACTGACAACTCTTACGCTACAAACTCTTTCGAAACAGCAACACTCAGTGGAGCCCGTTGTGAACCCCCAGTTCTGGAATATAACATGCCATGCTCCATCAATGAAGCTCCAAAGACTTGATTCCTTGAAATGGGTGCCGATAGAGGTAACATACAGATCCCATCGGAACCTTCTTTTGCCCAGATCCCTTCTTACCCCAGCTGTAGTGCCTTCCAACATGAGCAGGCAGATAACCAGGAAAAGAGTCACAACTTTGACTTGCATCTTGGTGTTGCTTCTGTCTCTCTTTCCCTTCTGGAATAGGAATGGGGATCAGGCCACCTGATGCCTCTACTTATACTGGAAGTTATCATGGGCAGTGGCCACTTCGTTCAACTATCAGGTTCCTGTTATCGTGAGCAAATTTGCTTCTGTGAGCCCCACCTGATTCATCCACAGAATGGCCAAGCCCTTCCTTCCTTCCTTTCTTTTCCAGCCACAGCTAAGATCCACAAATACTGTACTCCTTATAGCCAACCCGTCTCCCCCCTTCCTGTATTTCTTCTCCTCTACTCCTCTTTTTAACCCTCCAGCTGTCATGCACTGAAGTGTTTTTGCCTAAAGAAGTGAAATTATTTTAATATGTTAGTTTAATTTTAAATTCTATAGTTAATTTAATTTATTTTAACTTGCCTGTAATTTTTAAACTATCAGCGTATCTAATTATTTTAATTGGCTTTTAGATTTTGTTTATGTGTTTTTTACTTGCTGTACACCGCCCCGAGTCCCTAGGGAGAGGGGGCGGTATATAAATTCAATAAAACTTAAACTTAAACTTAAATTAAATTTGGCACTGTTTTACGATATCAAGGCTGCCTTAAATTTCCTTGTCCTTTTTTTCCAACTGAATGTGTGTGTGGTGGGTGGGGTGGGGGGAGAGACGGGTGTGGGGGAAGAGGAATTTTTGGGTTTCAAGTATGTGGGTAGACGCATCATTGACAAGCAACTTGGAATGCTTTTCCCAGCATTGATATTTTAGACAAAATGCAACTTTCATACAGTCAGGAATTGGAATCCAACCAAACAAGAAAGTACAATTTCAGAGACAGATATATAAAATTGCCAAAGAGATATTAGCTATACGAACCCCAACTCAATTGTTTTATCATTTCTCCAACTCTGGTTTGGAAAAGGAACTAAAAACTCAGTGCTTATGAACAGCGTAACTGGTTTTTCTGTCATTTGCAGAAGGGTTGGACAAGACACCTTTCTGATCCCATCTCATTCTACAAGCGTGAAGACGTGAGAAAGAGAATACATACGATTGGCCTATAAACAGATCGATATGAAGGATGGATTTAACAATGGCAGAGCCTCACGTTTCTTGAAGTTACAATACAGAACTGCAGAAAGTGAGTTTGAAACCTGGGTCTGAAGATCATGCAAAGTTAAAAAAAATATATTTTCTGAAATGATGGAGTAAGAGATGGAACGCTTTATAAGTAGTCCTTGTCTTAATTGTTTGTTTCGTGACCAATTTTGCAATGGCAACCTTGAAAAAAAGTGACTTATAACCGATCCTCGTACTTACAACCATTGCAACACCACCGTGGTTCACCTGATCCAAATTCGGCCAGTAGGCAACTAGCACTTAGACTTATATACCGCTTGACAGTGCTTTTACAGTCTTCTCTAAGCGATTTACGGAGTCAGCCTAGTTGCCCCCAACAATTTGGGTCGTCATTTGACCCACCTTGGAAGGATGGAAGGCTGAGTCAACCTTGAGCTTACTCTGAGAATTTCTGATTTTGATTCTACAGGAGGGGCAATATAATAAGAGCAAGGGAAAGAAAAGACATTTTCCCCCAAAATACTTCTGCCCTTTCCCTCCTCCTTCACAAATATATACCTGGGGGTTCCCCTGTTTCACCCCATATTAGTTTTTTTGAAATCATTTACACTTTGAAGAAAGAAAACTACATTTTTTTCTACACCAATCGCCATTCAGTTTGCTTAATTAGCAAGAAGTATATGTCCTCTGTTACTAGTCCCATAAGAAACCATATGGGGTGTATCACTGCTTTGTAATCCTAGCAAATGTAAAGTATCAAATGATTAGCATTCCCACCCATTTTGACTTTAACAAGGGAGGAGGTTGAAGGCGATAAGAGGATATGGCCTGTTTGAACTCTAACACCAAAAATATAGCCTTGCACTGAGAGGTCTGAAGAAATAGCCATGATGGAAGAATTATCAGGAGATATCAACGTAGGAGAACTAAGTGCAAAGGACAAGTAAACGTGAAAAAGAATTTTAAAATCTATGACATGCAGGGGGGGGGGAAATCCTCTATTTCATCACAAGCAAATGCATGATCAGTGGGTACATAGTTGTATATTATCTTATCTTGCTTCTTTTCAGGGTGCTTGTATTTAACACAGTCATACTCCAACAACACTTTCTTCACTTCAATAACTAATTTCTTCTGATTAGTCCACTTATGAGGCTTCATTGGACTGCCAAATAATATAATCACCTTCAGCAGGTTATAATTATTTGGTCGTACAGTGATTTTTGCTTCATCAAACAAAAATTTTCCAGGTATTGGTACCACAACAAAACAAGTTGGCATGATATCCGATACTGTAGTCTCTCCCTTCACACAAAAGGATGAACTATTCAATGCTAGAGTCATCAATTCCAGAAAAAATATTGCCATCTTTTTGTGGTGCTTCACTTACTTCTCTAGTATACGTAGTTGGAGCTTTAACATATCCAACTGTACATCTACCCTTCCATGTGAAAGGCAGTTGTGTCAAGGCTATGTTTCCACATAAAAACAATAATTTTGATGGAAGTTTAACTTCATGGTCAATGAAGTCTACAACCCAAACAAGTTAGATGACAACTAGCTATGGCAAGTAGTTCTCAACTTACAACCAAAATTGGGACCAGAGTTTCCATTAGTAAGCAAGGCCGTTGATCAGTAAGTCATGCCTTGCCCACTATCTTATGATCGTATTTTTTTGGCCAGGGCTGTTAAGTAAGTCTTTGTAGTTGCTAAGTGAATCATGTGGTCATGAAGCCAATCTGGATTCCTCCACTGAAATTGTTTTGTCAGAAGACGGACAAGAAGATCGTAAATGGAAATCACAACACCCCTCCCCCAGGATGCTGCAACCATTGTAAATGCAACACACATTCGGAATTCTTCTCATTCTTTATCTAATCACAACAACTTCTTTAAATAGGTTGTGTTGAGCATCACCATCCCAAACTGATCCAGTAAGTTTTCATAGTTGAAGGTAAGCTTAAACCTGGATTTATGTTTCAGGTTGAACATTTTAACTAGGACATTTAATCTGATTTTTATGGTACCTTTTTCCATTTGCCCTTGGTGTAGATATATTTTATAAGGTTAGCTTCCCCCTGGGGTACTAAAGTGTGTTTTTTTGAATGCACAGGAGAGAGTGGTATAGTCTTGATTGCATTACAATCTCAACTTACAGCAACAAGTGTTTCACAAATGTAAGATAATTATATTTCCTTCATCTTCCCTGGAGCTCCCAGTCAGCAAATTGCATTTTTTATGTATAACGTATGAAGAGGCACAGAAAAGTTGAGATAAAGTAAAGGTTCTGAAAATCTACACTAGGCCTCATGATTTTGCTCTCTCTCTTTAACCACTTCTACCCATTGTAACGCAGTGGCTCAATGGCTAAGATGCTGAGCTGTTGATCAGAAAGGTCAGCAGTTTGGCGGTTTGAATCCCTAGTGCTGCATAACGGAGTGAGTTCCTGTTACTTGCTCCAGCTTCTGCTAACCTCGCAGTTCGAAAGCATGTAAAAACATGCAAGTAGAAAAATAGGGACCACTTCGGTGGGAAGGTAACAGCGCTCCATGTGCCTTTGGTGTTTAGTCATGCCAGCCACATGGCCAGAATCATCATTAGACAGCGCTGGCTCTTCAGCTTAGAAACGGAGATGAGTACTGCCCCGTAGAGTTGGGAACAACTAGCACGTATGTGCGTGGGGAACCTTTACCTTTACCCACTGTAAGACAAAGGGAAGAAAAAGAGGGGAATCAGATGCTCAATGTCTTTCACACTTTTGCTTCAGCTCATCTAAATAGGTTGTTGTGCGGACAATGTGTTCCTCTTGGAAAGAAAGGAAGGAAGGGCTGTTATTCCCATTCCAATATAATTTCTTATCTCTTGGAAAGTTGCTTGGTGTCCTTAAGAAAAGGTGACTCCCTCTAGGATACTAAGAATATGGATCTCCAAGGCCATTGACCACATCTTTCCCAGCACCATCAGTCAGGTATCTGATGGACCATTATGAACAGAGTATTATCCACAGCTGGCTGGAAGTCCTGCTGTAATGGGAAGTAGAAATAACCTTGAGGGACAGAAGGAAGAGACACAACCAAGGCTACTGTCAGACAACAGAAGTCAGAGAAATTTAATTCGGAGAAAGCATCTCAGAATACAGAATAACAAAGTTGGAAGGGACCTTAGAGGTGTTCAACCCCCTGCTGAGACAAGAAATCCTACACCATTTCAGACAAATTGCTATATAATCTATTCTTTAAAACTTCCAGTGCTATCTAATCTATTATTTAAAACTTCCAGTGCATCCACAACTTCTGGAGGCAAGTCTTTCTACTGGTTAATGGTTCTAATTGTCAGGAAATTCCTCCTTAGTTCTAGATTGCTTCTCTCCTTGATTAGTTTCCATCCATTGCTTCTTATCCTGCCTTCAGGTGCTTTAGAGAATAGGTCGACTCCCTCTTCTTTATGGCAACCCCTGAGATATTGGAACACTAATAATGACCCTTCCTAACTCTCACGATGATAAGGAGAGGGAAGAAGGAAGCACGTTTAGATCTGCAAGATTATTGTTACGGTAACCTTCTAATAAAGTAGTATTTGCCTTCATAATTCTGGCCTCTTAGTTTGACCTATCTTGAAGGGCTGGCATCATGAAAACTAGGGCGGGGCAGGTCTGAGGCACTTATTTAAATTACATTTTTATCCTCAGACATGGAAAGGGTTGACAGAATCTTCCCACAACAGGCTTTTATCGCACTTTAGCACTGCCTCTTGCAGCAAATTTGCTGTCCTTACAGATTTAAATGGGGAGCAAAAGCTTGCTTAAGGAACATCCATGTTTTTTTCTCCTGTTCTCTTTTGCCGTAGGCCTGTTGGTGTGCCCAGGAAGGGTTAATCCATGGAGGAAAAGCAAAGCAAAAACATAACTGGAACCCAATAAAGCTTTTATTCCACTCGCAGCCATTAGCTCACTCCCATTTACCTCAAAAGCTCCCACATATGATATGCTTTCTGCTGGGAAATTAATGTAAAGTCTACCTCGTCCGCTTTAGATGCTTTGCACTTTCTTACTTCCATTCTCCTGAAGTATTATGCAGTATTTTTTGGTCAGCGTGGCCTACTACACCTTACAAGCAAACAAGTTGTAGCTCTCCATGTCAGTTTATAGGGAGAACATTCTGCCGTTTATTAAACGTGCTTCAAACCACATTACACAACGTCTCGGCGCTATATGGCTAACCATGTGCATTTATTGGGAAAAGAACTCAAGGGAAGATACACCCTCCTTTTATACCAGTATTGTACCAGAATTCCCATGTGGGGGGAGGGGAATTCCCAAGGGATTGTGTAGAATTGAAATCCTCACATCTTACAAATGCCCAAGGTTGGGAAACACAACTCTGTGCACTGGCTAAGTAAGTAGACATAACTCAGGGGTGGGCAATTACGGCTCCTTCATGACTCGTGGACTTCAACTCCCAGAATTCCTGAGCCAGCCATGCT
>JAEANM010027775.1:0-10483 GCA_017656035.1 Myanophis thanlyinensis
AAGCGATGTTTCGGGGGTCTAACGACTATTTTCTACGTACTTGCTGCTCAATTAACCAGAAATCAATAATTTGAAACTAGAAACATAATTTTTTTGAAAATTTGTTACACAGTGTATTCAGTTGAGTTGAATCATTGTATGTGTTTTATATAATTCCAGAAACATATTCACAAACACAAACATCCAATTTATTAGATATAATATTATTTGCCTTTGAGACATTTATACATTACATAGAGAAGTTGTTTTTCCATTTACTGTACTGGATTTTCAGCCATTTGAAGCTGCAGTGGGTTGCTATTATTATTTACAAAATAGTTATTGTCTTGAGTTCCTTTTTTTCTGATGCGTAGTTTCTCCAGTATTTCCTTATTACGAAGTCCATAAACCACGGGACTAAAACTTTGTGCAAAGGAGAAAACTACAAAAGCTCCAAATTTTATTTCTGTGTGTTCTGTTCCTTTTCCAATGGCTCCAATAATCAAAGGTGGAAAAATATGAAAACTCATCTGCAAGCTATGGATAATAATTGTTTTTCTGGCTTTCTTATTTGAAGAATTAAAATGACCAGAAAGTTTTCCTTCTCTGCACAATAAGATGTAACCAGTCATTATGGCAACTGCAAGAAGTGATATGAAAAGAAGACCAGATATTTTTGCAAAATTGCCACCAAGCATATTTGGACAAGAGGGGTCCCCTTCAAAAATTTCCTCTGGATTCTGGTGTGTACCTTCAATAATGATCAGTAATGTAGATTTGAATATAGTCCCAATCCAAATAGAAGCTGTTACTTTGTTTTTCACTGAGTGCGCAAATGCCAAGTATCTCAAAGGCCAGCAAACTGCAAGGCAAGTATTGAGGGCCATCAAAGCTAAAGTGATGAGGACTGATTCTGCAGTTGCTGCTTGTACCCTGAAGATAATCCAGAGCCAGAGCGTTTGCACTTGAGATGTTTGTATTGCATTGCTTATAGTGCCAAAAGCACAGAATAAAGTACAGCCAATGAGATGGTGACAAAGAAAGAGGTATCTGACTTCTTTCCTCATTTTGTAATTCTGTCTTATAATATTAATTATCAATATGCTCATAGTGGCAGTGAAGCTGAAATTAATGAAATAAAGGCCTGTTTTTACTGCTATTAGTGTTCGTATTAAATCAGATTTGTTCCATGAAGAATAGTTAGAGGAATTCATAAGGAATAGGTATTTTCTTCCCTGAAAGTACATAAGTATTAGATTAATAATAATATAGCAATCAGCTATTTATATGTAGTCTGATGGCAAATAAGTGAGATAAAATAATAGGATAATAATACGCATCCATTGCTGTTCATTTTATTTCTGTGTTAGAAATATATGCCACCATTTCTTCAGGAAATTAAAGTGGTTATATGACAATCTCTACTCTTTTTATCCCCACAAAAGTTCAAGAAGTAGGTTGGTATGAAAAAAGTGACTCCGCTAGTCAGTAAGTTCCATGGGTGAAGGTACACTTAAAGTTGAATGTCTCTAAACCTAATCTAATATTAGAACCACCACACTGTCCTGACTTTCGTGTTTCTGTGTATTTATTATATAATGGCTTATCAACTTTTCCTCCTTTTCACTCTATAAAATGAATAATCAATCTCTATACAACTAAAACTCTCCTGTTTGTGGTTTGTAACCTTCAATTGGGTGAAAGAGTACATCACAAGGCAAAAAAATTTGGTACCCCAAATGGGTCAACTTTATGCATCCAAAAACCAGGACCCCATTACTCCTGTGGGATTGAAATTCTAAGGATCTTCAAACAGATTGTGTTGGCAAAACTGTGGCCACTGCAGCAATGCCATGCAGTGCTGTGATTTCTGATGTTCTCTGCCAGCTTCCTACAAGCAAAGTCAATAAGGAAGCCAACAGGAAGTCAGAGCTCACTTCACTCTCGCTGGTTATGTTGTCCGTCCCCCCCAATCCATAGTCATTTATGTTATCAGTTTAGGAATATCTTTGAAACAATGCCTAATGGGTCATGGGTTGTCTCTAGTAGTTGGTAATAAGATATTGTGATAGAATATGTGCCTGGGGAATCAGGAGAGAGGAGTTTCAGCAACACAAAGCTTTCCCAGGCAGTAGATTGCATCAGAAAGAGGCCCAGATTAAGAGACTGCGTAGTCCAGAGTGGATGAGGGACTAAGGAAGAGGTTCAGAGTATCCACACCCTAGAATCTCTCAGCATATATCTATCAGACTAATGAGTTACAACTTCAGCTTGGCAAAATCGTGTACATTAGGTGTAAGAATTGATCGATTTTGTTGTGTCATATTTGGCTTTGGACCTGACAAATTCTGTGTCATGTATGGAAAGCTAAAAATGTTTTCAGCTAACAATGACTGGCCATCCTCAGAAAAAAGAAACTTTTTTTTTTCAAATAAAGTAACAGCTATTGGGGTGTAACTTTCAGATTTGCTATGCTACCAGATAAATTTTGAAAACCCAAGGGAAGCACACAAAATTTCTATTTTTTAACTGGAAAATTACATAAATTATATCTACATTTCATATAGAAATGAGGATTGTTTATTCTTTTTACTATTTCTGTCAATACATAATGGTTTAACTATTCTGATGTCATACAAAATAGTCATGGAGATTCTAACTGGTAGAGGAAAAGTTTTGATAATAGTTATCTCAGGCCTTCGATAACATTAGCTTGCATTATTTAGGAAATTATTATAAATACAGCCAATATAATGTGTTTGGAGAAAGCAAAGTGAGTTCAGTTCAGTCAGGAAAAAATAAATGCATTTTTAGGAGATTTTTCTTTAAAAAAAAAACTTCAGCATTTTCTTAGTGCAGCAGAGAAAGGAAGCTGCAACACTTGACTTTGATGTGAAGTGAAAGCAGCAGTTTTATTAATGCCTTCAACGGAAATATTTACTTCTCAATTTGAGAGAACTAGTATGATGTAATTAATGTTTAAAGTGTTGACTAGAACAGAAAAATCTCAAGTTTAAGTTTACCCTTAGCCATGGAAATTTACTGGTTAGTTTGAACCAATTGATTACTCTTAATCCAGCTGACATGATCATTCATCCAAATCAAAATTCATATTCAGATCTTACCTTGTCTCTGGACTTGCTCAAGTCTAGCAGATTCTCAACTGAAATTAAATGGCACAGACTCCTGATTATAGAGGAACATTTAATGCCAGGCTTATCTTGAAAGAAAACAGTGTATTTACAAATGTGAAAAAAAAAATGAAAAATAGCAAAGAGAAAAAAAAGATCAATTGAAAATCTAAGTATCTCTTCACATTATTTGAGTGGATTGTTAATTGAATGTACAGCTGTTGTTGCTTCAGTCCTTCCAATAGCAAATTTAGAAAGTGTTGAAAGAGTTTTCTGGTCATTGTAAGAATAACTAGTCAGGTGAAGTCACCGGGACCTGAGCTCAGTCTGAAGGAGATTTAACTTTACAGAGATTCAAACTTGTTTTCATGGAAGCCCAACTACTGCAGTAAAATGGCTTTTTTTCAATGTTCATAGAATTTTGAAGAAAAACAATATTCAAGCCAAATTTATATAAAGCCACTGGAAGAGATTGTCCAGAAATTCATAGTTCATTATTGGATTTATTGGTGTACTCCTAGAATCTGATTACTTGCTGCTTTATCTGTATTACAATTCATTAGGGAATGTTATCTACGTTATGTTTCTTTACATTCAGAACTTCACTTGATCCCCCAAGTTGGATTCATATGATCTCTTAAGACCAAAGACCCACCTTTTTTATCTACTTGGCTTGCATACACCTTTTCTTGATTTGATCTCTCCCCTCCCCCAAGAAATTCATGGTCTCAGATTTAAAACTGGCCTTTTAAGTTATGTTATCATATTTACCATTGTTGTAAGTTTACACCCACCTAGGAAAATGAAAAATATTAAAAGGCAGAATATTTCCCCTAAAAGAGAAATAGAAATCTTAAGACAGAAACTCAGCCCCTGCCCCCTTCCCCCAGCAGATACTTTGGTTATTTGGAAGACAAAAGACTGAGCTAACTTTATTTGCAACATAAAAGACCTTCACCCTCAGGACATTATGGGATTGCCCAACTGTCCACATGGCTCAAACAAAAGCTTCAACCAAATTCGAATCATGACCCATGGTCGTATGGGAGTAAGACAACCAATCAGGATACTTGCCCTTGCCACAGGAACAGGAAGCAAGGTCATAGCCCCAGAGGGTATAAATCTATCCCTCTCCCTCACTTTCTTCCCTTTTCGTGCAGGACTTCAAGCCATGAGGTCCTGCTTCTGCTCCACCAATAAAACCATCCTTCCAAGCAGTCTCCATGTTTCCAGTGTCTTTCTCCCCACTTGGAACTGAACCCGGATGGACATTTCTTCCAACACCATATTTACCATTAAGCTTTGTGACAATGTCAAATTAGATTTTTAGAAGATTTTTTAAAAATTATATTTTCCCAGAATACTGACGTTAATTTAATACATTCAAAATATAAAATTACCTTCTTTACTCTTAATGGGACAGTCGCATTCGTCTATGATAGCAAAAAATAAATAAAAAAAATCAGGAGTCTGGTAGCACTTTTCTAACTAACAAATGTTATTAAAACGCATAAACGTTCATGAGCTGCAGCACACTTCATCAGAAAGTAAGTTACACTGCTTCTCCTTTCTCTGTATCAGTACTAAAAATACCATAGCAAAATGAAGTAGTAGTAGTGAGAGGAGGAACTTTTACCTACCAGATAACATCAATTCTACATGCCATTTAACTCTTTCATATCAATTCACAATGCCATTGATTCTTCAGCTATTAATTGAATGTAAAGATCCTTCTCTAAAAACATAGAAAATCACAGTGTCAATAGTGTGTCAATACTTGTACCTCTTGGTGGGTTTTGGTCAACTGTATTGGTCAGGCACTGAGTTAGAGAAGAGAGGAATAAAGAGAAACATTAGCTGTGCAGGAAGTGGTACAGGAGTGGCACAAGAGGGATTTCTTCCCAGCATTTTATCAGATAGTTAATGAAAAGTATGCTTCAGACTGGCAAGATTTTGTCTATCGGTCAATATGCAATAAAGAAATTGCTTAGATCTTTTACATGTGTCATTTTTGGCTTCTCGCATCCTAACAAATACCTTGGTTTGAAGGTAGATCTTAGAATAAAGATCCTAGCATGTACAGAACAGAATGAGCATGCAGCTTAGTTACATTTATGGCATATGGAAAAATGTGTAATATAAGACTAAAAAAGTGGATTGACACCTGGTTACACTGTGTTCTTTTCATGAGAATGGAATATTATATGAGTATGACTAAGGCTGCTAATTTAGTCTACTTTTTCTTTTCTTGCAATAAAAATTATGTGGAAGCTCAATTAACCAAAGTAATCATGGACAATGAAGATCAATATTTATGGGAAACATCTGGTAATAACCACAGGAAAAGAAGATCGTAACTTACAATGTAAGAGGATTAAATGGTAAAGAGCATGAATGAACAAATCTAATGAAAGAGAAGAAAATAGAGTGTGTTTGTGAAACTGAGGCAAAAGAGAAGGATGTATCAGAGAAGTTTGTAAATATATACATGGTTATGGAAATGTAGGTTTCAGTTCATTGACAAAAAGTATGAATTTGTATGTCATAGATTGTTGCAAGTGTGTGTAAAGATAAAAAAACCATTTGTTGATATTAATTGCATGTCATGCTCCAGTGAATAGCAATGGAGGAATCAGGGATGAATTTTGGGGAAAAAACAGTGTAACGTTCTAAAAGAATGTGATCTAGAAAAAGTAATTCTGTTAACTGACATGAATGGATTAGTTGGAGCAAAATAAGAAATTACTCAAAAAGTTACTGAGCCATTCAGAAACTCAAGAATTAATGAGATTGGTGACTACTGATTATCTGCTTTAAAGAAGTTCTGCTAAGATTAAATATGTGGTTTAAATATGTTTATTCATAAATACACATGGCAAAAGAAGAGACTATAGAGTGGATCTTGGGGAAAATTCAGAGAAAAAACTTTTTTTTAGTACAGAGAGAAAGAAGAGAGCAAGATGAAGATAAAAAGACAGAAACAGAGAGATTTATGTGGATTATAAAAAAAAGCATTTAGCAGAGTGAATGGAATTAGCAATAGAAATAATCTAATGATAGTTGCACATAGAATATGCTGTAATAGTCTTAATATCATGTAATAAAGGCATGATGGATGCATGACTACAACTGCTGAACTAAAAATATGTTTAGAAACACACTCCTTGTTACTGTTACCATGTGAAAATTTAAGAAGAGTGTAGGATTATGGGAAAATCCCAAGCAACATCTGATCATCTTAATTTTTTTTCCTGATCTTGTTAAGGAACAAGCCTTTCATACAAACTTAAGATCACTATGTTTTATTGTATGTTAACAATAAGTGTATATCTTTCAAAAGAGAATATTTGTAGATTAGGGTTGAACTGTGGGGATCTCAGAGCACTCTGAGCTTGGTGGTTTTCTTGCAGATGTTTCATTACCAAACTAGATAACATCATTGATGCACTGATGGTGTTACCTAGTTTGGTAATGAGACGTCTGCATGAAAACCACCAAGCTCAGAGAGCACTGAGACCACACTGTATATTCTTTAAAGTTCTTGTTTTAACATATTTTGAAATATGTTTGAGGATATTTGGAGAGAAGTGAAGGAGGTTAATCCACTAAGAATCAGTCAACATAGACTTAGAACATGCTGCAAATTATTCTCTGCCTCCCCCCAAAAAAAGACCAACGTGGAAAAACAGTAGGGTTAGAACTTCTTTTTTTCTGTTTAGTTATTATGGATTTGGTTCATTTTTAATGCAAAGTTATCATACCTTTCCTTGCCTTGTATTTAAATTTTAGTTAAAGTTTTTATGTCTTAATATTGTATCTGGACGTCACCCAGAGTCCTTCTGTGAAGGATAAGAGCAGTTTCTAAATTTGATAAATATACAATAAATAAATGCATTTCAAAATGGTATAGTTTTGTGTTCATCACAATGTCCCATCACTGAATTTTCACAACATATCACTGGATATGTTGGTGTAACACAAGGACCCCAAAGACACAAGTCAGGAGCCTTATTTTCTCAAGACAGTGAATATAAATCTGTCATCAATCAGAGAAATGTACTGTGACAATGTACATGTGGCTACAAAAATTTTAAAACAAGGACTGGGTATGTTTTAAACTGGATTTCTGCACCAGCAGAGCATTTTGATGACCTAAATTATCTCTTCTAAGTCTTTGATTCTTATTATAGGAATAATCACTGCCATCTAGCTGATGGTTACAAGAACTAGATTCAGCTAGACCTGTAAAGATAGGTAGCTGCTTTGTAATATCTACTGACTAGATAACAGTCTGAGAAATATCAGTAATACCATGTAGCAAGCCAGTCATATAAATCATCGTTCAAACACACTGCAGAAACTATGAACATCAGAAAAAGGAAACAGCTATTCTATATAACATCTTGCAACAAAATGGACTTCCACTCAACTTCATCAAAAAGTACCTGACCAGTGACTACTCAACCCAATATAGACAAACCAACATAAGCTGTAAACAGGATAACACTGCATCAGAAACCAGCAGACTACTATAACCAATTGGCATCAATATAGCACACCAATCAACTAAAGCTCTCCAAAACATCATGAGTAAACCAAAAGATCCAGCAACCCCAGAAGAAAAAAACTGGAGTCATCTACAACATACAGAGTAAGGTCTGCAACAGAACTACATAGATAAACAAAGCAGAAGACTGGCTGAGTGCATCATAAACACCAACTAGCAGTCAGAAGACATGATGAAAACTCCTTAATTTAACAACACATAATTTAACCATAGTTTTAATTTGGAAACTGTGATCACAGCTAATTTTCTCTTTATCTCCACTTTTGTGTGTTTTACTTAAAGATGGATCTAATTGTTGGCTTTTGCACTTTAAAATGTTGAATCAGTTTTTATTCATTTCCTTATCACAAAAGCTAATGTCTCTCTCTCTCCCCACTCCATCCTTCCCTCCCTAGAGATGCCATGCTATAGAGGCCTAATTCAGTTGGTTTTATCACAATGTCAGGTATTTTTTTCCTCTTTCATTTCTGGCTTAAAAAAAAAGATTCATAGTAAGAGTTCTATGAAATCAGAAAGTCCCTTGGTATTTTGTCATATTTAAGATGATGTTGTTCAAAGTAATTTTTTTTAATGAACTACAGTACACGATTCCCTTTTATTTTTTAAAAACCCATTAAGCATTGCAAATCATTTCAGGGAAATAAAGACTTCAACTACACAGAGATCTACTATGTTTGTAAAATTTATGTATTTTATGTATCTAGTTATTCTTATATCCAAACATAATATTTTGTTCGTAAGTTTTTATAATGTCAGAATTGAACTTAAAAAAAAGATTACTATAGCCAAATAAAAATCACTACTAAGAAATGCTTATGCATTAACCTGATGGAATCATATCCTAAACAGAGATTACAAGAGTAAAAATTTAGAACCTCTGGAATATACCAAAGTCTATTGTCATTGTTAGCTGTGAAACAGGAAAGTTAGTGAAGTATAAGAGGTCAATTGAATGACTAATAATTAAAACTGAATTGCAGAAAGAACATTAATAACAGGCATGTTTTTTTCTTACAGAAATTCTAATATTCTGGTCTAGTACAGCTTGAGCATTTGATATATTTAACATGTTTATCTAATAATTATCCATTGATAAATGTTGATGTTTAAAGAGTAAATGTGGACAAAATTGGACCTAGATTTTTTTCAGAGAAGTGCAAAAAGTATCTTTAGGAGCACTGTGATCAAATTTGTTAAGGCATAAGCTTTCTGTATTAGAATCCATTTTATCAGATGTATAACTTTAATCTCAAGTGGATTCTACTTATAAAATGTATTGTTTACTATTAAAACAAAATGTTAATTTAAAAAAATATATAAACCAATAATGCTATAATTCTTTTCCTTTTAAAAGTAACACAATTTAAAAGGCTGTTAATTTCCAGCACTAATATTAATACTGCATATTGTTCAGTGTTTTCAATATTTAATAACTTTTTTCCATAATCTAAATCCAAAAACAGAGCAAATATATGATTTAAAACATAAAATGAAAACAAGGTTTTAAAATGTTAATATTAGAATATTGAAACCACAAAATACAGCAATGTATTAAAAGATCTTTAGACAGAGATATACAGTATTTATGCAGAAGTTTATAAGGATGTGAGTGACAGCCAATTTTCTACTTACTTTGTCTGTTTCTTCTAAGTACCTCTGAAAGTAGATAGACTACCATCTATGTATGGAAAAGTCAGCTACTATCAGCTTTCCAGCTGCATAAGCAGATCTTTCCCACTTGATTATTGACATATTAATTATTGAAAAAACAAAGCAGCACAAATGCCTCTATTCAGGCGGGTTTGTTTGCTCTGCTTCTCTCAAGATGTAGAGATGTTCTAGACAACCAGGAAATTGAGAAAAAGCGACAGCAGTGATACCAGTCTTCAGTACTCTGAAGAATAAAGACATGGCAGAATTTACTATTCAGTTCTTTCAGTTTTCCTACACAGATAATGCTGTATGTAGCTCTTACATTGGTCATTCACCTGATCTCTCTCTCTCTCTCTAAACAGTGAAGTCAATATTTAGATCATGCTAAGTGTTTAGATCATGCTGAGTTTCTTTACCCATTGTTTATTAAATGAACACCAAATGACTGGGTTTGTACAACCCAATTAATTCTAAAATGTGGTTTACAAAGTACTCTGGCAAGTTTGCTTATAACAAGCTGAGTCAGAAAATCAGACCAAAACATTATGACCAAGATAATGTATAAAATTCTTGTGATTTATGGTACTGTTTTTTCCCACAACAGGGTCTATGCATTTCAGTATGGAAGTGAAATTTGGTAGCAATGTACTGCCTTTCTTGATTCCTTAAGCATACAAAACAGAAGACTTTGAATGGGATTAGGGGCATATATTTTGTACTTATACGTACCATGGTGGCACAATGGTTAGAATGCAGTATGGCAGGATAATTCTGCCAACTGCCAGCATTTCAATTCTCACTGGCTCAAGGTCGACTCAGTCTTCCATCCTTCTGAGGTTGGTAAAATGAAAACCCAGATTGTTGGGGGCAATATGCTGACCCTGTAAATTGCTTGGAGAGGGCTGTAAAGCACAGTGAAGTGGTATATAAGTTACCCATCACTCCCAAAGAAGACTGTTGAGTCACACTAAGCCACAGTTTTTGTAATAAACCATGGTGACCTGCAATCATACAATACAGTAAACAATGATTTATAAACTATAACAACAACAAAAACCACAAAGCCATAATATTCTTTATTTTTTTTTTAAATTTTTTATTAATAATAACAAACAAAACATAAACAAAAAAGAAACAATAAAAATAATATTAC
>JAEANM010027776.1:0-10483 GCA_017656035.1 Myanophis thanlyinensis
CGCATCCTATTCTGGCCCGGCCCCTCTGTCAAATTTTAGAAACCATTGTGGCCTGCGAGTCAAAAAGTTTGCCCACCTCTGCCCTAACCCTAACCCTAACCCTGGAATCTATGTGCCAGTATACAGAAAATCATATATTGTTAAACCAAGGAACACAGCAAATATAGAAATCACTGATACGCTGGAAGGCATCCTTTTAGCTTTAAAGTCACAGGTGCATATACCCATATTTGCTCATTAGAAATAAATTGTCAGTGTATATAATTGTGCAAAATTGTGTAATGAGAAATTACTTTTATGGCATTAATAATAAGCCAAGCTCTTTTTAAAAATCAGGGTTTAAATCTCACAATTTTATAATTACACAACAAATTGTCCACAAGCCAAGACAAGAATATTTAAACCAATAAAACTAGTAAAAAGTAAGGCAGAGGTAGGCAAAAAAGTTATAATCCAATAAATCAGCAATTTTCAGGAAATCTTTACACCAATGTTTGGGTCTCTGCCATTCCTTACCAGATTTTTTTTTTTTAATGGCCAATATATAGTGTTCCCCAAGGGAATTCAGTTACAAATTTTGAACATTTTAGATGGTCTTGACTGGCTCAAAGACTATTACGTTCAGGTTTTGTAGCCAGAAAGAACTGTTCAATTTGCTTTACTACACAGTCTAAGAGTGACTGCTTTACGAGACAGCATCTGCAAGCAAAATAATATAAAAAAGACTTCTGACTAACAAAGCTATCAACAAATTTAGGAAGAATGAGAAAAAACATTATCCCGTTTCTAATTTAGAATAACTATTCTGATAATTTAATGGTCACATGGGTGGATCTACTCTAAAGAAAGTATACTACCTTTTCTAGCTGCGAAACTGCATTTTCTTGAAATGCTTAGTCTTAATGTCAAGATCAGTCAAGATCAGTCTTTCACGCAAGACCAAAGTAGCCTCTGTGACATAGAACACCTTTCTTTAACTAAGCTGTGGCTCTCCTGCTCAGGGATAGTCTAGGCACTCTTAGGTTCTCCTAACCTCCACCACCAGTGTATGTAATGCATAATATATGGGTCTGACATTGAAGATTACCTAGATATAGTTAGATGTTAAATCACCTCTTAATATGGACTGGCTGTTAGGATTGTATTTCACTCATGTCTTTGACTAGTTCTTGTTCCACCTTTAAGTGTTCATTTGTGTTTAGGGGATGCATAGCTGAGTGGCAGAAGGAAGAACTGTTCACCACTGTAATGCATGAAGGTCACACTTTAGGTTAAGAATATATGGGAATGGGAGATATCGCTTTCCCACTAGTGATACCTCCATTTTTAGGAGACTAACTTGAACCCACATTGCCAGGGGCCAAAAAGACAACACACCACCGTGTCTATGTTGTAGTCAAGAAAAGTCCAAATACAGGAACACAAGGTTACCAGTCCAACTTCACTTGTGGGAGTTTATATTTTATCTCCTATCAGCTTTTTATAATTTAACTAGCCTTTCCCCTTGGGTCTCTAATTAAATTTAGTTGTGAGCAGATACAGGAAACACCACCTTTGGTGCTTCTGTGGGAAGTTAGAAGAAATAAATGTTGTCAGGGGCTTGTTCTTGCATTATGCTATTGTAAAAACTGCCCTGGAAACGGCACAGAGTGGACAACATAGAATTCAAATCACAGATTCATGCAGCTATTATAAACAGGATAATACCTTGCAAGTAGTAAGGCACTAATGAATCACAGATAGTCCTCAAATTTACAACCATGATTGTGGTTCATCCTAAGTCGGTCTGATCCTTAAGTGAGTCATCACATGACTGGACTCGATTTTGCGCCAATTTTTACTGTGGCCGTTAAGAAAATCATAGTTATTAAGTGAATCCAGCGTCCCCAATTAACACTGCTTGTTGGAAACTGGCTGGGAAGATTGCAAATTGCAATCATGTGACAACAGAATGCTGCAACTGGTGGGTCAGTTGCCAAACTCCCCAATTATGATCACATGGTCACAAGCAAGAGGACAGGTCATAAAATACTTTTTCCAACGCCACTGTAAATTTGAACCAGTGATAAATGAATGGTTGTTAAGTCGAGGACTACTTGCATTCTGGAAATCCTAAATTGAGATAGTCCTCAACTTATGACCACAACTGAGTCCAAAATTTGCTAAGTGAGTTTTGCCCTATTTTACAACCTTTCTTGCCATCATTAAGTGAATCCCTCCATCTGTTAACATGGTTGTTAAGAGAATCCGGCTTCCACATTGACTTTGCTTCTCAAAAAGTTGCACAACATGATTGCGGGACACTGCAACTGTCAAAAATATGAACCAGTTGCCAAACATCAGCATTTTGATCACATGATCGCGGGAATGCTGCAGTGGTCATAAGTGAAAAACGGTCATAAATCACTGTTTTCAGTGCCAGTGTAACTTTGAACGGTCACTAAATGAACTGTTGTAAGTACAGGACTAGCTGTAGTAATAAATATTTAGCAAGACAGTGAGATGTCACAGTGAGATATGGGTAGACGGGGCAGGAGATTAGTAAGTAGGAAAAGGGACACCTTCCTTTTTTCATATCCTTTTTAACTTTCCACAACTATTGAGGGACACACACACACACACACACACATTATGCTGGTTTTAAGTCTCAATTCCTAACCCTGAGATCATGCAGTAAAAAATAAGTTTTGAAACTATCCAGGCAGGGCAAGCATTCTCTGAGAAGCCCTAGCAGATGGACAACTAGAATCAAGCAATTAATCACATTCCCCAAATTTGGAGAAGCCAGCAGGAGCATATATATATAAATACCATATTCTCTAACCTCGTAGCCCTCCACCATTCCTGCTGATCGGCATGGGAGAGATCTGACAACTCGAAGCAAAAGTTACACAGAAGGGTTGCCACCGGTTGTGCAAAGAGGGCCAGAGGAAATCTTAAAATGTATGAATGACAGCTAAATGGACACCCCCCCCCCCATTCATTCAATGCCAAGCTACACAGCCAGCCAGCCAGCCAAAGGTGGAGAAAAACAGACGCTAGCCATAAAAGCGAGGAAAGGGTTTTTGGGTCTCTTACCAGATATTGCTTGCTGTAAAGGTAATAAGGGGAAATTACCCCGAAAACTTGGGCTCCACTTGAAAAGCCAAGCAGGAGACCACTAGGAAATCCCTAGACTGAGATTTTGAAAAACACACACACCCACACACACAAAAACAACCCTATCCTGGAAAATGACCACAGCTGCAGCAAGCGCACTGTCTAGCCATGGGGATGGTCTGAAGTCAAGCCGAATGGGGTAGTTCTTGGAGGGGGGGGGGCAGCCCTGGCGCAGAAGGGCCACAGGGACTTGTGGGAACCCGGGTTAAAAGTTGCTGGGCTACCAGGAGGCACCCCAAAAGGAGGACTTGCCACAGATGCCCCACCAAAGGCTGCCCCCAAAAGAGCAACAGGGAGGGGCCGAGGAACCCAGCCTGGCAGGGAGCCAAGAAGGGGGCTTCTGCGGGGGGGGGGAGAAAAGGGGGATACCCGGGGGCCACGTGGAAGCCCCCCACCCACCCAGCAGGGACTGGCTCAAGGAGGGTGCCAGCCTGGCCTCGGGGGCTTCTCCCTCTTTCCCCCCCGGGGGTGGGGGGGTGTCTAGGGGCCCCTCCCGGCCAGTAGGATCTGTGGGGCGGGGGGGGGGGTTTGCCACCCGTCGGCGCGCTTCCCCAAGGCGTCCGGCTGAGTCGGGGGGCTCCGCTGGGCGGGGTGGTGGTGGTGGGGGGCTACTTACTAGGGGTCGTTGGTGAAGCGGGGGCTCCGCGGGGGCTGGTAGCCGTAGAGGTGACAGTAGAGCACGTCGAAGCAGAAGCAGCACATCTCGGCCGACACCACCATCTTCCTGCAGCCGCCGGGCCCGGCGCCGGGGGAGCCCAGCAGCGCGGCGGGGCCCGAGAGGCCGGCGCCGGGGGCCCCTCCGCAGCCGGGCGGGCGCGGCGGCGGCGAGAGGGCGCAGCCGGGGGAGCCCCCCGCCAGCCCCCCGAGGCCGTTGAGGCGCGGGCCGCCCCCGGACGCCGACGCCGACCCCGCCGGCAGCGCCCCCGGCTCCCCGCAGCGGGCGCCCCCCGCTCCTCCTCCGCCGCCGCCGCCCGGGCCGGCCGAGCCCGACGGAGGGGAGCTGGAGAGCTTCTGCTTCTTCACCCCGCAGCAGCCCGCCGCCATCTTGGAGCCGTCTCCCCCCACGCAGCGCTTCCGAGCCATGGCGGGGGGGGGGGGCGCCGCGCGGGCGCGCGGGGGAGGGGCGTGCGCCGGCCCCGCCTCCTGCCGGGGAAGCTCCGCCTGCGGGGGAGGGGGGACGGGGGGGGAGCGGAGGGCGGGGCCGGCCAGGGGGGTTGGGGAAGGGGCGCGGAGGGGAGGAGGAGAGCGAGGAGGAGGAGGAGGAGGAGCCAGGAAGGAAGGAAAGGAGGGGGGGAATTTGGGGAAGGGGATCCCAGCAAAGAGGAGGGGGAGGGGAGAGGAGGAGCAAAAGAGGGGGAGGGGAGAAGAGAGAAAGTGATGGAGAAAGGAAAAAGCCGTTAGTCCCTCGCAAGGCAACTCTCTTGTCCCCCCCCCTTATTTATTTTTATATATATATATCACACACACACACACAGGGACTCGGGGCGGTGCACAGCAGATAAAAGATACATAGACAAAAATTTAAAGAATCAATTTAAAACAATTAAATGACGGTTTTTTAAAAGACTTCCATTTAAAAATAAGTTAAAATTAATTATCAAATTTAAAAACAAACCTTCAGGTTTCTTTCCCCCCCTCCCCTCCCCCCTTGGCCGGATTCTCCCACCTGCTCTGCCCCCCCCCCCCGGTGACTGCGGGTCTCTGCGGCAGGCAGGCAGGCGTCGGGCGGGCGGGCGGGGGAGGGGCTGGGACCCCCATTCCATTGCGCCCCCTCCTCCATTGGGGGAGGGGGCTGGGACCTTCCCAGGACCCCGTTGGCTTGCGAAGGGAGGGAGGGAGGGAGGGGGGGTCTCCCCGCGTCTGAGTGCCCCGGACCCTGCGCCGGCTTCGCAGCCCTTCCTTCCCCAGCGCCCCAAAGCCGGAGCGGAGCGGAGCCGGCGCGAACCTCCCCGGGGCTGTTCTTGCAAGGCTTAACTGGGTTCGCTTCTAGCCAACGGGGGTCATAAACCGCCTTGGCCGCCGCCCGCGCCTGGAAGCCGGTGCCGCCGGAAAGCTCGGGCTGCCGCCTATTTCACAACCGGTCGGGCGAGGCGGGCAGGAGCGCCGCGATCTCATTAACGGCGGGCGTTGCTCTCCCTTCTCGGCCGCCGGCCTGGCAAGAGGCCCCCCCTTCTTGGGAATGCCCTCCCTGGCCCCCGCCCGAATCCCTGGCATGGGGGGGGGGGGGAAATTGACAGACAGACAGACAGACAGGTAATCCTTCACTTACGATCACAGTTGAGCCCACAAGGTTTGTTGCTCAGTGAGAAATTTGTTCAAGGGAGTTTTTGCCTTATTTTGCAACTTTTCTCGGCCAATTTGTTAACAGAATCAATGCAGTTGTTAAATTAGTAACTTGGAATGGTTATTAAATGACCGGTTATAAGTCTAGGACTACCTGTCATCCTTGACTTACAACAATTCCTTTAGGGACTTTCAAAGTTGTAACACTGAAAAAAGTAACCAAGGACCATTTTTCACATTTATGACTCTACTTTATTTTATTTGGATTTATATACCGCCCCATCTCCCCTAGGGACTCCGGGGCGGTGCACAGCCAATAAAAAACATACATATGCAGTTAAAAATCTAATTAAAAAAATTAAATAACGGCTGATTGAAGGACTCTAAATCATAAATGCACCATCCCCGTGGTCACATGATCCAAATCCAGATGCTTGGCAACTGACTCGTATTTATGACAGTTGCACTGTCCCAGGGTCATGTAGTCTTTTATAACCTGATCAAGCAAAGTCAGTAGGAAGCCAGATTCGTTTAATAACATGGTGGTTGTTATTAACTTAACACAGCTGCAATGATACGCTTAAGAACAGTGGCAAGAAAGGTTGCAAAATGAAGCAAGACTCACTTGAGGGGAGGCTCTTACAAGGCAGAGTGGAAACTTCAGGAGGAGGCCAAGATCCAGAGGCTGCCCTGGGAACTGAATATGCTGTCAACGGACTGCCTGCCCTTCCTTACGGCAACAGGTGCTTGTGGAGAAGCTCCTGAGTGAGCCACTTCAGTTGCTGACTGGTTAGAAACCTGGAGACCATGAGTTCCAGTTCTGCCTTACTCATAAAAGCTGGCTGCGTGACTTTGGGCCAATCATCAGGAGACTGCGAATTCTAGTCCTGCCTTAGGATGGAAGTCAGTTAGGTGACTTTGGGCCAATCACCACGAGACTCTTGAGTTCTAGTTCTGCCCTAGGCATGAAAGCCAAGGCTAGGTGACTCTTGGCTCTAATGCAGTTTTAGGAATGAAAGGGGGCTGGGTGACTTTGGGCCAATCACCAGGAGACCATGAGTTCTAGTTCCACCTTAGCCATAAAAATCAGCTGGGCAATTCCCCCCCCCCTCTCTTAGCCCAGTCCACTTCACCTCGGTTGTTGCCAAGCACTCAGATTTTGATCACGTGACCATGGAGATACTGCAATGGTCATAAGCGTGAAAATCATAAATCACTTTTTTCAGTGCTGTCTTAACTTCGAATGGTCACTAAACAAATGGTTGTAAGACCTGTATAATACAGCATTATTTGATTTATCCTTCCTATGCAATATATCAGTGCTGGCATTTTTTTTTAAATGCTGGAGTTGCCTGTTTAATTTACCTTTGATCTATGGATCTGAATATTTTATCTCCACAGTATGTATCTTAGTCTACCTTAATTTATTCTTTTGTGCTTTCCTTTATCTTTTTTTTTTTTTTGGTCTGTTTTGACTTTGGGACTTGCATTGCTGTTGTCATTTAGTCTCAGACTAAAGACTCAATCCATCAGTGCAGAAAAGATGTCAAAGGCTTTGAAAGTCATGTCTTTTTACACCCCAAAGGAGATTGCTCAGAATTATAAAACTCATCACTCAGAGGAATGGAAAGGTCAACCACAGAATCTATCATTCTGTCTCAAGCTGGAAAAGTTCATGCTTTTGCAGCGAAATAAAAGAATCTGGTCATTCTTAAGATCTGTAAACTAGAAGAGTTTCAACAGAGAGATATGGAAAAGTTAGATACTATCACGCAAATGTGTGACTCTTTGATTTAATGATTCTTCTCAAAACATGCAGGCAATTTCAGGACATTAATGTTGAAATACAGATTAAATTCCAAGATTTTTTTTTTTAAAACCTTGGTTTATAACAAGCGGAACAATCTGTTCCAATGTAAAGAGTTCAATTAGCTTTTATCTTCTCAAACAGAGTTTTCAGACTTTGTTCCCTTATGCCCATGTAGGGATTCCAGACTAATTAATTCCATCTTTGGCTCCTCCCCCTGGCTCGGCCAATCTCTCTCTCTTTATTCATTAAGCACCTCTCAGGCTACCTGGCAAGTCACAGAAGATGCAAAATGATGAAATGAGTTTATAGTTGGGCAATAAAAACATATCATCAATCCAAATTTAAAATCCGGAGGAGTAAAGTCTGCACAAGAAAGTAATATATACCAAAATTGATTCAATGACAAACAACTGGGCCGACCAAACCCAATTATGGTGAAATGGAAAGGACATAAAAAATAAGAAGATGGACACTCAGCCAAGAAGTACTGAAAGAGAAGGAATACACTCAAATGATGGAAAAGGAATTAAAATTCTTGAAATAAACAAAAAAGAAGACACCTTACTTCAAAAATTGTGGGATACCACCAAAGCATATATACAAGTGCTTATAATTACACATGTGGCGAAAAGAAATAATAGGAAAAAAAAAGACACCTTACAGGAAGAATTTAAAAGGATGGAAACAGATATGCAGAATGATCCCAAAATGAAAAAAATAAAAGGAAGAAAAGGTTTAATTAAACTTAATCTTATCACACAAGATGAAGTGGCACGGAAGCTTAAATTGGCAAAACAAAACCACTTTGAACAGACTAATAAACCCGGATGATGGCTGGCGTATAAATTAAAAAGGAAGAAAGAAAAAAGAATAATAGATCAACTTCAGGATGGGGACGGGGTTATGCACCACAAGAATGAAGAAAAAAAGGGATTAATACAAAAATACTTCCAAAACCTGTACTGTAGAGAAGAAATACCAGAGAATAACATAAAGTAATACTTAGACAGAATGAACTTATTTGAAATCGCCGAGGCCAAAAGAGAAATGCTTAACAAAACAGTAACGATGAGGGAATTGGTAGAGGTGAGAAGGAAACAAAAGAATAATAAATCTCCAGGTCTGGATGGGCTTCCGGTTGAACTTTTTAAGACAATACAGGAGCCACTAGATAATTAGATGCTGGAAGTATTTAATGAAGTATCGGCAAACACAAAGATACCAAACTCTTGGACAGAAGCATTGATTACAATTATTCCAAAAGAAGACATGGACTGAACACATATGAGAAACTACAGACCTATTTCACTATTGAATGCAGATTATAAAATATTCACAGCTGTCATCTCGGAAAGAGTTAAAAAAATTCTAAATAAAACAATACACCCAGATCAAAATGGCTTTTTACCAAAAAGAAACATAAGAAATAATATAAGAATTATTATTGATGCACTAGAGTATTATGAAGCCCTCCCAGAAAACAAACTGCTTTAATTTTTCTAGACATGCAGAAAGCTTTCGATAATTTAAATGGGCAATTTATTATTCTACAACTGGAAAAAATGAAATTTGGAGAAAAATTTATAAGAATGGTGGAAAAAAAATATACACAACCCAAACAGCAAAGATAACAATAAATGGGGACATCACAGGAAACATAAACATAATGAAGGGAATGAGACAAAGTTGTCCACTATCACCATTGTTCTTTATTTTGACACTAGAGGTACTGTTGAATGTGATTAGAGACAATCAGGAAATAACGGGTCTACAAATTAGGAAAGAAGAGTATAAGGTTCAAGCATTTGCAGACTATCTAGTGTTCATTATAGAATAATCGCTTGAGACAGGACCTAAATTACTCCATCATATAGAAGAATATGGTAAAGTAGCAGGACTCAAAATCAACAAAAGTAAAACAAAAGCAATAACAAAAAAATCACGAAAAAACAAAGAAAATGGGAAGAGAGAATGGACATACAAGTCACCCAAAAAAAACAAAAACCCCTAAAATATCTGGGACTATGGATAACAGCCAAATGTTCAATCTTGAAAGATGACAACTATGGTAGATTAATGATACAGATAAAAAAGGATGTGGAAATATGGAAGAAATTATAACTATCACTTATAGGTAAGATTGCCACTACAAAAATGAATATTTTGCCCAGTTCCTGTTTCCTGTTCCTATTCCAAGTCATCCCGCTAAAATTAAGACAATCTTTTGATGAGTTAAACAAAGTAATACTGAAATATATTTGACAAAGGAGAAAACCACAGATCAAATTTAAAAGTACTACAAGACAGTAGAGAAAGAGGATTTGGACTCCCTGATTGGGAAACTTACTATCAGGCAACATCCCTTACATGGATTAAAGACTGGATACAATTAAAAAAATAATATTTAATCTTACATATTACAATTGCGGCAAGAATAGTCTGTGCATAAAATTGGAAGAATAAGAAAACACCGTCGGAAGAGTGTGTGATAAGGAAAATGCTAAAGTGTGCAGAAATGGACAAACTCACAAAAGATTAATGATAAAGAAGAATCAGAACACTGTAAGTCATGGGAACAGTGGTATAACTGGTTAGGTGACAGGTGTAAGAGACAAGAATGAGTATACTTTAAAGAAGGGATAGAAGTTAGAACCAGAAAATGAAAAGTGGAGAAAAGGAATCGACACACAAGGAATAAATGTATTATTGAGTATTAGAATAAATATAAGGATGATATTATAACAAAAAGCAAACTGATATAGGACAAATTAATGTAATAACGAAGTTTACCGATATAGGAATGTTGTGGGAAAGTAGACTGTAAAAAAAATTATTTTAGAAAATGTTCAATAAAAACTTTTTTTAAAAAAGAGAATCAATTATTTATTGATTTAAGAAAATGTATATGGCCGCCCAATTCACTTTCTGCATGTCTCAGGACCAGGATATTTGAAGGACTGTATTTTCAAGGTCCCATCTCCTTGACCCACCAGACAGAGCAGGGAAGCAGAGAATGCTATGAGACCCTTCTCCTATGAAGGTCCATCTAGTGGGACCAAGAAAAAGGGCCTTCTCTGGGGTGGCTCCTTCCTTGTGGAGTATGTATCATCCCTGCAGGGATAAGATTGGCCCTTTTGCAACAGTGGTGAATATCTTTTTTTTTTAAATAATTTTTTTTTATTTTCAAACAAACATACATACATACAAACAAAACATAAAAACATAAAACCA
>JAEANM010027778.1:0-10482 GCA_017656035.1 Myanophis thanlyinensis
GATTTTTATCTTTCTCAATTTTATTTTTATAATTTCTATATTTCCTACTTGATAACTTAATACTTTCACCTCTAAATCCATCTCTTGGAACTGGCCTGGGAATACCAAAGGTCTGGACCATGGTGCCTCTGCTGGTGAAAAAGGGGCTGAAAAATGGGCTGAAAACAAGGCCAAAAACAGTCCAAAAACGGGCCACAATACAGGCCAAAAATGGGCCAAAATGGGCCATGTGGGGGCCCCACATGCCCCATTTTGGCAGATAAAATGCAGGCGGCACCTGTCCCATCTCCCCCCCACTCTCCCCACCCCTTGCTCCCTGCTGTCCCCCACTTGCCACCCCACAGAGGAGAACTACAATGCTGATTCAGCCCTCAAATCTAGTTTGACTCTAGTGTTAAGAGTATTAAAATGTTGAAATGAAGCCCAGAATGAGATGGATCTTCCTCCTATTTTTCTGGAGCTTAATTTTCTTTCTGTTCACATCCCTGCATTGCAAAACACATTCCCCATCATAATCAGTGTTAGTGAGAATGGATGGTGCTAGGTAGGTTGGGCTTCTATATTTTAGGGTGTCCATAGAAATGTGGAAGGATGGCTTCACTGCTTTTAATCCATTTCTGTGCTTTTCTGATTTGGTGAGGTTTCTGACAGTTTTCTTGATCCAGTTGTCTAGATTGTGTATTGGATTGATGTATACTTGGACGTAGATTTCTTTGTCTGCCAGCAATTCTTTGGCTTTTTGTATGTATTTTGTTTGTAAATAACAATAAAAAAGCTAAAAAGAAAATAAAAAGAAAGAAAAAACGCAAAGGTAACATACATTGTGTCTAGCAACCAACACCAGATAAACAGGGATTAACACCAGACAAATAGTCAAGCAGAAAATAATACTCTAATCAAGAAACTACCAAGGAGAAAACTATGTTTCCACCAACACTGGTAGGGCAAGCTTCTGTCTATAAATAGGGATGAAACCCCACATTCACTAGCAATGATAATGTTATCTAATTAAGTAATGAAATGCCTGTAAGCAAATAACCAAGCACAGAAAGTACCAAGGACAGCACAGTTCAACACTGAGCTAGATAAAATTTCTTCTGTTGGAATTATTATTTTTTACTACTTAGCATTTATAGGATTATATTTAGGAGACTGACATAGATTCTGGACCTGATTTCTCTTATACAGATTAACTTGTGTTGATCTAAGACCATATCTGTGGAGGACAGGAAAAGAAACTGCAATAGTAGTGTTATATAATAATCAATACATTCTGAATGGATCCATTTATCCAAGTGTCTGAGTCCTTTGACAGCGTGATACATCCCAAAAATGGAGCTCAGCTAGGATTGTGCACAGAGAAATATATGCAGAAACTGAGGTCTCTAGTTTAGGATAGCACGTTTGCTAGATTTTCATTGAATTTCATAAGATGTAAAGCAATTGGGCTATAATTTGAAATAACAATATAATTAGGACAAAAACTGTTCCCAATACAGCAAAGATCAGATTTTAGACACTTATTGCTGTCAGTTTTCATTAAAGGCAAAATGCTGTATTTAAAGCAAAAATGTTCCTGCAATGATTTTTCATGTGCCCTAATTATTTATTAATGGAAAATTAACTGAAGCTCTACTCCATCTGATTTCAGCATGATCTAAGAAGCCTAGCCAATGCTTTTCTTTATATTTGAACCTAAGAAAAACTTAAAATAGAGCCATTAGTTATGTTTGCATTGTGCTAAAATTGATATGGGAATATGAGCCATATAAGCAAGTAATTAGATCACTACCAACTAGACTTATTGGGCCAAAATTTCATGGTGATAAAGTTTCTATTTATTATAATGTGCCAGAACTGAATTGTGTTTTTCCACAGTGTTTATTCCCACCACAGACTGGCATCTGTAAGTTATTACTGGTTGTTTAAGCATATGTGCCAGTCTGGAACATCAGAAAATGCTAATTGCATTCTGCACGGCTACTGGTCTAAATAAAAGAAATTGGAACAGCCATCTTTTCTGAGTAATGTTGCACAATTTCACTTCCATTCTATGATAGAGATTCTCCATTTACACCTAATCTTCAGGGCATTTGACCTTTTACTACAATGCTTTACACAATTTAAAGGTGTAGATTGTAAGTGGATGTGCCAGCTACAAGAAAAAGTTATAACTCATAAAGTTACAGGCATGCAATGTTTCTGCAAACATTTTCAAACTCATCAGAGGTATGGATTTCACAAGTGTTCCTATTCATTGCCTTCATATACATTAAATACAACATGAATTACATGCTTAACATGTTATTTAATCAATTTCTGTAATTATATTAATAGCAGAAATATTTCCAAAATGTGAAAGAGTGGTTCTTATTATTTATTGGAAGAAGTGAGTTTATTCCCCCACAAAAAAATGTCAAGGACAAGAGAAATCAGAAAATTCAGTCAGTTCAAATGAGTATAAATGAATATAAAGATTTATTGCAAGCTTAAGCTCTCTACAAGAATCTGAGTTACTAACAGTCAAAGCAAATTAGTGGTAGGTAAAACTTAATGGAATTCAAGTTAGGCTGGATAGACTTAAAATCTATTCAATTATGCAAACATACTTCAGTTAGAACACAGGAGCAATAACATATTACGATAAAATGGACGAATATTGTTTATTGCTTTCTGAAATAACAACACGGGAGGGCCATTTTAACCACATTGTTGAGAAGATCATAGCACTAGCAATAGCACTTAGACTTATAGACTGCCTCACAGTACTTTATAGCACTCTCTGGCTGGTTTACAATGGCAATCGATGGATGCAAGGCTGAGTCAACATTGAGCCTATCAGGATCAAACTCCAGACTGTGGGCAGAGTAAGATTTCAATACCGCATTCTAACCACTGTGTCATCAGAGTCCTTTCCCTGGTGTTTTTGAGCATTCTAGCAAGCTAACGCTTCCTGAACAGCTTTTATCTACAATGTAGCACTTTTCCAAAAAGTGCTAACCAAAAGTTAACAAGTTCCACACTATAATCTTAATTTGTTGATTGGTGCCCCATGGCTAGCTTGCTTTCTGAAATTGACCTTAATCAGTTACATATTGAAGACTGTTGCCTTCTAACTAGTTCTAGCACATTCCTGAGAATGAAAATACAGTTTTTCTGATGCTGAATAAAGTAATTTCATATACTTGTAGGGCTAAGTACTTTTTTAATGTAATTTTTGTAGTGAGTTACAAGAAAGTAAAACAGTTAGCATATCTTCCTTCCATACCCTCATTTGTCCTATTTTTCAATTGTCTGTGTCCACCTTTGATTGTTCAGATATCTGATAACCCTAAGAGGCCCCAATCATCCTAGCCCAGGGCTTGGTAGATCAGCCAGATATTTGACAATTATTACTCAGTGGCACAAATAATTCTAATTTCTGTATCTATTTGTTGTCATCTGGTGTTCAATCAGAGTCAAAAAGGACTTTCCATGAGAATTTCTAGATGCTGCCTATAGTAGCCTATAATCGTCAAGGATCACAGCTTTCCTTTAACTTGTTATGGCCTGATTCATATAAGTTCCTTTTTGACACCAACTATTTTTAAACAAATCATAATGACTTTTCCAATTGTGTGATTATTTCAACTGCAGCTTGCTCAACTATTTACCGTAAAACTGACATTAGCAAGTGTTTAAATGAATTGCAGAATTGTCTTCTTTATTCTGTATAACATTCAGCTTTTTTTTTTCCACGCAAACATGCAGAGTATTTCTTCATCATTTTGGATATGTTGTTTGTTGTAACATGTAACTTTTCCTAAAATAAGCATTTTTAAACTCCTTTCCCTGGAAGTAGTATGCTGTTTTCCCTAATGTATTTTTTACAAAATTCACAAAATTCAAAGAAGTGCAAAATTGGTTAATGATTGTGTTCTATGCAATTCCCAGTATGAATTTGGAAACTGTGAATTGGGCTTTTTCATATTAAAATGCAAGCCAAACAAATTTTACCTTTCCCATCATTACTGAACAAAATATCCCATCCTTACAATAACATAGCACCATTTCACTGGGCAGCCCTTCATTATTGCTTTACTGGTTTTAGTCTGAAATTCTTGATGTACTTAAATTTGTTAAGTAATTCCCATTCATTTCCTGACTTCTATCACAAAGCATCCCAACTAGTTTAGGTAGCCCTAAGAGGATTGTACCTGCAATTTGGAGCATCTGGCTTAAACTTGAAAAAAATAAAAAAAGGCAGCCTTGGAAATATCTGCTTGCATCTTTAATAACACAGCAAAGCCAATCTGTTTTGTGAATTGGAAGAGTACTTGCAGTACAAGTAAAATGAGCTTGATAATGACCGAGCTGGATAACATTAACACTTAATGACAGTATTTTATGGGTCTTCCTGTGCTTTTAACTACATTTATTTATCTTGGTTGAGCTCTCCCTTATGGTGAGCCTAGTTTTGTTTACCCCAGGTTGCGAAGCAAGAAAACAGTAAGGGAAATTCTCAGTGAAGTGTCTGGCATAATTTGTAGGCACTTCAATAAATGCCCAAACTTTATTATTTTGGTATCTTTTAAGACTTAACACAGTGAATAATCCCCCCTGGTGATTTCCAATTTGGTATCCAAAACACTCCTAATGCTGCAAATTGAACTGAGGAAAATTGTTCAGGTTTACTACACATTTAATGGAAGGCTGCATTCCCTGGATTGTAATTTATTGGAGGATACTGGGTGGATGCAACCTCACTATTGCATGGGTAGTGTCAGAACCCTAAATGCTTGAGACTTCTTATTTCTGTCCCCTAGTTTGCATTTTCCAATGTTTCCATTTGGAAAAATCTCACCACGAATGGGAAAAGTTGTCTTGATTCCCCAGTTCAGTCCTACCTTAGAATGTTATATCAATTAGCTATAGCTCATTAGCTCGTGACCCTGTTGGGGGTCTAACTCTGCTACTTATTACGCTATTAAACCATGTTTGAAAGATCGGTTTCATTATTTTGTTTATCAGCACCTAATTGGAGTAGAATTATTTATTTGGTTTTGTTAGTTTATTTTCTGCAATCTCTCCTTCCCTCTCTTTTCTAGTCCATCCAATTAGGAAAGATGGTTTCACTATCAGAAAATTGGATGTGTGGGTCATGCTAGGCCAGTCTGCCTAATCAACAGGAGAAAAATCAGGACTCCACCTAGCAGCTGCTACTTTGGAGAAAAGCAACACCTGTCTAGTCTCTGCTAGTGTTTTTTTTTTTTTTTTAAATCTGGCCAATTAATTCATTACATGCTAATGTATGTAAGCAACAATACACTGGAAATCCAACCACCATACTTCGATGATGAAGGTTTAACCTTGCATAAATTTCCCCACAGAACATTACGGGAATAGAGATGGATTTTAAAGCCTTGTTAATGTTTTCCTGTATCTGCTCCACGAGGGAACCGAACTTAGGAAATGGGTCAAGAATATAATTCCCAGTCAAACAGCAATAAAAATCTAATTTTAAGTCATCATTTACGGAAAAAGCGAGATGCAAATTAAATATACTCAGAAACCAAACATTTTTTTTGAGATTGTTCGAGTGGTCAGCCCTTGGTCCATAAATGGATAACAGAAGCCTCAAAGACAGTTCAAGCCAAAAAAACAAATATCTAATATTGGCAAATATTCCCCACTTAGTATGTTCCAGTTTGGCAAGCCCATTAATCCTGGTCCTAAAATGGTGGCTGGAAAAAAACCAGGCTGAATAGTAATATTCCTCAAAGAACCTTTTCCATAATGTTAATATTCCAGTCTCTAAAGCTGGAGAGCCACTCTAGTAGCTCAAGGACTACCTTAAAGAACAGCAAAATGGTATGAGTTGGTTGAAACTGGGCAGTCAGACCAACATAATTAATTAAAAAAAAAAGGATGTCCACAAAAGTCTTACTTACACAAAGAAAAAAGATCAAAATCAACCAGCTTTAGTTAAGAGCTATATAAGATTATTTTTTGGGGGGGAGTTAAGGTATAGAAACAATTATACTTCATAACTAATTCCCCTACATTTCTCTCCAAAATAACTTATTTGAATTCAGCACCCCCATTCTAACAGAATAACAAAATTGGAAGGGACCTTGGAGGTCTTTTAGTCCACCCCACTAGTTCAAGCAGGAAAGCCTATATCATTTCAGACAAATTGGTGTCCAGTCAGTTCTTAAAAATCTCCAGGGTTGGAGCACCCACAACTTCTGGAGGGAAGTCATTCCCCTGATTAATTATTGTCAGTGTCAGGAAATTTCTCCTTAGTTCTAGGTTGCTTCTCTCCTTGATTAGTTTCCACCCATTGCTTCTTGTCCTGCCTTCAGGTGCTTTGGAGAATAGCTTGACTCCCTCTTCTTTGGGGCAGCCCCTGAGATATTGGAACACTGCTATCATGTCATCCCTACTCCTTCTTCTCCTTAAACTAGACATACCCAATTCCTGCAGCCATTCTTCATATGTTTTAGCCTCCAGTCCCCTAATCATCTTTGTTGCTCTTCTCTGCACTCTTTCTAGAGTCTCAACCTCTTTTTTTTATATTGTGGCAACCAAAACTGGATGCAATATTTCAAGTGTGTCCCTACCAAGGCATGATAAAGTGATAGTAACATATCACATGATCTTGATTTTATCCCTCTGTTTATGCAACCTAGGATTGCTTTGACTTTTTTGGTAGCTGCAGTCAGTGGTGAAATTCAATTTTTTTTTACTACCGGTTCTGTGGACGTGGCCACAGGATTAAACGTCACCAAGCACAAAATTAAACTTCACCAAAGTTACAATGTAATAAGGGGAGAGGCAGTTTCTGTGAGCAAGGCAATAAAGATTAGGCTAGAATCAACTGCCTTATTTACAGGATTAACCCTGTAAAGTTAATCTTTACAGGATTAACCCTGCAAATTGGGAAAAAATCAAAAGGAGATTTCTTCTAATAACCGGATCTATAGAAGCAGTGCAAACCGGCTGAATTTCACCTCTGGCTGCAGTACATTGCTGGCTCATATTTTAGCTTCGTCTGTTATCAGCATTGTGTTGAGATCTCCCAATTCAAGTGACAATTTCCATGTCAATGGGCATATTGACTAGATGCTGTCATGGGGGACCGATTGTTGTCAAGCTTTCTGCATGCCTTTCTTATCCTTTGGATCATTCTCTCGATGGGCAAGTCATCACTCGCCCTCATGACCTGATGCTGTGTCTTTGACCTTAATGCCTTTAGTATCCAGAGCTCCTAGTTTATTTGGAACATTGTATGTTTTCCTATATCTGATGCTATTTTTTCATCATTTGAATATTATGTATACTTCTCTATTGGCTTTGACAATGAAGCATTAGACAAGACAGAGGTTGTTGTTTTTTCTTATACATTAACTGAGTCAAGATGGCTTCTGTCCCAGAGAGAGCTGAGATTTTCTAGTTGGATTTAACCTGTCAGAAATTTATTTTTTACTGACAGTTTTTCTTGTTTTTCTCTTTCTGACATCAAGCCTCAGGAAAGAGATACAAGCTTTTCCCAGAAGTGTAAAGTAGTGCTGTTAAGAGCCCTTACCTGTTGGTGTTTTTTCTCCTGTTGGCGCTCATTTAATTTGATGAAAGATAATTTGCTTTAAAAAATTGTTTTAAGACATGGAAATTTCAGAGAAATGGTCGTAAGTAGCATGGACTGTTCCAGCATTTATTTAGAGAAATGGCCAAGATGAGCCTACACATGTTATTGCACAAGCATTTCATGTAGCAATTTACAACCTTCCTGGCTTTCCACAGAGATAAAAGAATCCTTCCTCTTGAGATTTTTAAAATAGTAGTGCTTCTTTCATAGCTAAGAGGAGTCTAGTGCTTTACAAATTACAAGTGTATTTCTTCCTTTATACAAATTGCTCACTGTGATTCTCTGGCCACAGATTTGATAAATTCTATGTTATTGTTCTGTTCTGAACTGATCCTTTGTATTGAAGCTTTGAAATTGAGGTGAAGTCTGCGTTAAGTTATCATGGTGGTTGTCCCAAGAGAAAGGTTTCATTTTCTTTATCTTCATAACTAGTGGTATGGGTGAATATGCTACAGACTTTACTCTTTGAAGAAAGGAAAGGTTGTGGCCTGAGGAAAACCACCTTCTTGGCCATACCAATATGAATTTGAGAAGATATCAGCCATTTTGAGCTGATTAGCAAGATTGATGTGTTTCCTTGATATGGAAAATTACTTAGGCCATAGATGTAGGACATGATCTGAGTCTTGTAGTCCCAAAGGTGCTTTTTCAAGAGTCAACTGGACTTTCTGGTTTTTCTTTGAAGATGTTTCACTTCTCATCCAAGAAGCAGCCAGAGGTGAAGAAGTTTCTTGGATAAGAAGTGAAATGGCTACAAAGAAAAATAGAAAGTCCAATAGTCTCCTGAAAAGCACCTTTGGGACAAGCATGATCTGTGTTAGGGATGTAAAACTAACAGTTGGGTTGACAATATATTAACCAGGATTGTTACTTTAACTTTAAGTACTGTAAGAAAGTGTGATTGGCTGCTGCCTCAAACAGCAATAAAGATGGAGCCAGAGTCACTGACAGATGCTGGTTACTGGAATTGCTGAGGAGTTGCTGCAGTGTATTAACCAGCGAGGATCTACTGTGAGTTGCTACTGTTTGCAAACTGTGTACCAAATTGTATATTTGTTACTGGACTTTGATTATTGGATTATCCATGAACTGAACTGTTTGATGACTGACTGACGTGTATGAATTTGGACTGATTGATGGATTTTGCAAACCTCTATTTCCAAGAAAGTAAAAACCTATTTTTCTACTCAGTGTCTCTGTATTCTGGTTTGTGTATTTTACCACACCCCTCTCACAACACTTCGCTGCACACTTGTTCTCCTAATGGGGAACTATCCTTAACAATCTGGATCCTTGAGAATCTCCAGAATCCTTGTAGACTACCCCTACTTTGGATCCCTGAGAATCTCCATAGAGTCCTTGTAGTCTACCCCTACTTTGTTATGCAATCTTATACAATAAGATTGCATAACAAAGTACTCTGGTTTTTTTTATATATTTTATTTTTAATGTAAACTCTGGATAACTGAACATTTAGATTTAGCCAATTTAGATTTGTATTTAGTTTCCCATTTGAAATTTGCAAGTGGCAATAGTCTTCAAATAACATTGGTCTGTTCCATGATGGTGCTTGTACATCCATGCCATTCTATTCAAGATAAATTACCAGCCTTAGACCAGTTTGGTGATTTTATTGCATCAGTATTATCTTTGATTTATTCTCCTTGTTTTATTCCCTACTGGTCTTACTTGACACTTTAGTTATGTGGAATAACTGTATTAATTTGCCTTGTACATTAATGTAACTGGACAAGCAATAATTACGACTTATAGTTTCAATATAAACTGTTGTCCCTGGGCAGTTTGCTTTTCTGCTGGAGACCACTGCTCATCTGCTATCCTGCTGTTGAAATTACTTTACTTTCCAGTTTTTCTATGTTTTCTATTAGTAGTACTATTTATTTAATGAACACATCTACTTGTATGTCACGAATCAGTGGTCCGTGGTGATAAGGAAATCTTTCCATAATTATCAAGTTAATTTTAGCCATGTAGATGGTTATATTGGCTTTTGCAGTGTCTCAGAAGGAGTAACCATAGAGATTCCTACATCTTTGTAGGAATCCCTAGCCAGTGGTGTAAAAAGATTTGTTTTACTTAAGTCAGATATTAGTCAGCAATGAAGCAGATCAACTTCATAGAACATTCTGTTAGCTGGAAGAGCTTTTGGCAATGACTCCATGTATATCTTTTCAGCATATGCTGCCTTCTTCTCTGTAATTAGAATTTTCTTCTTTGCTGCTTCAGGCCAGTGAAGGTATTACTGCAACTCGACCACAGCAGAGGTAGAAACTTTCACTCTATTTTAACTCATTGACAGAATAAAGGAAATAGTCTGACATTTATCTTCCATCTCTTCTCCTGACTATTGCTTTTAGAGATTCTTTCTCTTGATTGAGCTTCTGAGAATTCAACTGTGATCTTGTGATTGAGCTTCTGAGAATTCAACTGTGAACTTTAAAAAAAAAAGGAATCCTTGTCCAGATATATATGCTCACTTCTTTCCAGAAGATGTGGGTCAGTCAAGGCTGGCCTTGAGGGCAGAAGTACCAAACCTCATTGAGAAGAATGAAAATGAGCGAGATGACAGTCAAATGCAACAAAATGGCCTGGCTGCTTTTGAAACTGCACAAATTGTTATATAAGGGAAAGGGGCAGCATCATTCAAAATGAGTCATATTCCTTACTGCGTAAAGAGTAATTCCAGATTACTCAGGAAGATGTTTTCGCTCTCTGAAGGCAAACACAGAAAGAATGAAGAAAAGCTTCTTTCCACAAGCAATATGGTCACTAAATCAGACACCACCAGAACACTAAGGATCATAACGATTGTTTACATATATATGAAGTAACCA